>PISX010017578.1:0-28690 GCA_004024625.1 Mellivora capensis
TGATATATTTTAAACTGCTATATGGGGGCGCCTGGGTGGCTCAGTGGGTTAAGGCCTCTGCCTTCGGCTCTGGTCATGATCCCAGGGTCCTGGGATTGAGCCCCGCATCGGGCTCTCTGCTCAGCGGGAGGCCTGCTTCCCCCTCTCTCTCTGCCTGCCTCTCTGCCTACTTGTAATCTCTGTCAAATAAATAAATAAATAAATCTTTAAAAACAAAACAAACAAACAAAAAAAACTGCTGTATGATATCCAGTATGTGAATCCGCGTATAGATCAATGATCTATGTCAGAGTTTAAGACCTTATCAGTGGGGAAAGGAGAAATTCAACTAAAGAGAGCTAGACAAAGAATTTTCCATATGGAACAAGATAAGAAGGAATCTCTAAATGACCCCTTATGTAAAAAATTAACCTCAGATGAATTAATGTCTTACATGTCAAAAAGTATTGAAACTTACAGAAGAAAATTTAGGATATTTTAGACCCTATAATAAGGAAAGATTTCTTAAAGAAGACACATGTGCATTGATTCTTAAATAAAAAGATTCATAAATTTGAATATATTAAAGCTAAGATTGTTTTCATCAAGAAACAGCTTCAATTTTCTCATTTATAAAACGGAAATGATAACACCTTATAGAAATCTTACAGGATAAAATTAAATAACACATAATAAATACTGAGCACAGATCCTAGCCCTTAGAATATACTAAATGATAACTATCATTATTATTTTCAAACAACAATGCAACTATGTATCAAACAATACCAAGTAATATGACAAGACATATTTAAACGCAGTAAGCCATATGAGGGCAAATATTTAATATCACAGTGATGGTTTAAAGAGAGAGATAATAATATAAAATATATTTATCAGAGACCTATAGTCAGATAGTCAACAAATATTTACTAAGTATTCATGCCAGACCCCATACCAGGAGCTGGTTAATTTATATCAACCACCACTAATTTTTCTGCCACAATCTAATACACATACAACTTTCACACATGTATCTGTGACCAAAACAGAGAAATGACCCCCACATATTATAATCTGTATACAGCACTACAGAAAAAAGACAGGAAAAGAGACAATCCAAAATGGTAGATAAGTAAACTCTCATTTGTTTTGGGTTTTGTGCAAATAAATAAAAGCCTCAAATCAATCTGACCCAACAATACAGAAGCTGGTCCAGAAGTAAGTAAGTAAGTAAGACAGTCTTCAGGAGCTGACTAATCAGCAACACAATAATGATAAAGACTATCTCCATTTCTGTTTTGCGGTTCTGGATGCAGAAGTACAGATAGAGTTCAATTTGCCTGATGGCTGTTCTGGAATGTACAAAGCCTTGACTAAAGAAGAGAAAGCCAAGGTATGAAAACCTGGCTCAGGGGCACGTGGGTGGCTCAGTGGGTCATGATCTCAGGGTCCTGAGATCGAGCCCCACATCGGGCTCTCTGCTTAGCAGGGAGCCTGCTTCTTCCTCTCTCTCTCTGCCTGCCTCTCTACCTACTTGTGATCTCTCTCACTCTGTCAAATAAATCAATAAAATCTTAAAAAAAAAAAAAAAAAAAAACCAACCTGGCTCAGGAGGTGTTGAAGGTTACTCAGTATCTGTTCTGCCTCTCCATTTTCTAGGATTGTACCACCTCACACTCTTCGTACATCGTTATCTTCCTTGTTGGGTTTTCTCCTACCAGAAGACAACATAAGGTTCTAACAATAGCGAATTGTGTCAAACTAGACTTTTTCATATAATTTGCCTAATAATGCATTCAGTAAACATTAACTGATGGACTTCTGAGGTGTCCACAATTATTCAACTCTCACAAGTTAGATTTGCTTTAAAATCGGGGCGCCTGGGTGGCTCAGTGGGCTAAGCCTCTGCCTTCAGCAAAGGTCATGATCTCAGGGTCCTGGGATCAAGCCCCACATCGGGCTCTCTGCTCAGGAGGGAGCCTGCTTCCCCTTCTCTCTCTGCCTACTTGTGATCTCTCTCTCTGTGTCAAATAAATAAATAAAATCTTTTTTAAAAATTTGCTTTAAAATCTACCAAAGAATAGGAAAAGGACCTTCATGAAACAAGAACTCACAACTAACGAACCAGAAAAAACAAACAAACAAACAAAACAAACAAATGGCTTCTGGAATTCAATTCTCTGGCAAATCATCCTGATTAGATTTACTGAGGCTGACATGGTTTTGGACACTGCCTTTTAAGAAAAAAAAGGAAGAGAGGAAAGCTACTTCCTACCACAACATATTGTTTTTCCCAAAAGCTGATGAGTTTCCTCCATGTCTAGAACCAATCCAGTAATTTTCAGAAATCCTTTCTCTTTCCAGGAATGTGCTGAGAGCAAGAGTGAAACACTGAGTGTGGTGTAGGAAACAGGAAGGAGATGAGACCAAGAGCGAGAGCCTGGGTTCCGGTTCTGGTCTATCACTAACTAGCTGTGTAAATCTGGCCTTAAGAGGTGAGTTTCTGTTTTGTCATTGTGTCAATCATGTTTTCAGAAACACGTTAAAGTTTATAACACAAACTTATATTTATTTCCAATGGAATCATGAGCTCCTTGCGGGCAGGAAATATGCCTGAATCACATTTGTATACTCCACCATTCCTAGCTCAGAGCTATTATTAGGTTCTCAGTAAATGTTGATTTTAAATAACAAAACAAAAGCCAAAAATAAAGGTTCAAGATACCTGCTGGTTGACATGTTACACCTGACATCTAAAAAAGAATGGTGGCAGTTAAAAGCAAAAAGAATGTACTCTATAAAACCATCTGCTCAATGAAGCACTGAAAATCACAAACTCTTTCTAGCCACTGTCTGGCCAATGTTTTACATTTAGATATGAAAGCTAGTAAGGCTAGGCTGAGAATAAAGGATGGCAAACAAACAAATTTCAACAGGCTTAGAATAGTTTCCAAGACGAGAAATTCTCCTGGCCTTTTTCCATGTTGATTCTCATCCCTCTTCCTGGGAGTTATTCCTCTGCAATGTTCCCCATGATTGGTTAAAAAAAGGAGTAATTGGGGCTGGCTCAGCTCAGTGTCTCCCTTCTTCCCCCTGGGAGTCACTTTCCAAAGGTGATCTGCAAGGGAGGGATAGAGTGAATGGGGAAAGGGAAAAGACAGGCATGAAGAAGGAGAAAGAAACTGGAAGACTTAAGCAAACACGGTGGTGAGCAAAGCCAATGAAAATAAAAAGTTCCAAAAACAGAAGTGTCCAATATCCAATTTTTTCTAATTTTGTGACAATCATCTCTCATGTGATATGGCAATGTAACCAGCTTCAGTACATATGGTCCTTAACACAAGAAGGCCATAGCACATCATGGCCTACATGCATGGCTGCCTTGGAGAACTGAAGAAGAAAGAGCTATGCCCATATGGGGAATATGATGCACAGAAAGGACAGTATGTAGAGGAGGAAAGATGAAATGGTTTCAAGAAAGAATTCAACAGTAGCAGGACCGTGAAGGTGGAAAAGAAACATAAGGCTATCTACAACTCTGGGAAATACAGGGACGCAGTGGCCTTCCCAACAATGAGATAAAGGCTCAAGTCATTCTATTAGACAGCCAACTGGGAAAGTGGCTCCAAAAACCTGGGGAAACTGTGGATACTCAGGCAGCTGACTCTAGGTCTTCTTACTCTAGCCTAAAATTTTAGATAAGGCTAGAGAAGGTGAAAGGTGGAAGAGGAAAGTAGGGAGACAGATAAAGAAAAGAAGTTCTTTCCTGTCTTCTATTTCAGGTGTCAGAAAGTGAAGCCAGAGAGCTGGCTGTTTGTGCCCCCTGGAAAGCAGAGTGTTACAGCCCACGTCAGACTTAGGAGGCAACGGTCAAACAATTCTTCCTTCAGATTAAGTCAGAGAATGAAGAGGTTTCTTAGAAATCTGGATTTTTTAAAAATCACCTTGCGGGGCACTGGGTGGCTCAGTCAGTTAAGTGTTTGCCTTTCATTCAGTTCATGATCCCAGGATCCTGGGATCGAGTGCCACATTAGGCTCCCTGCTCAGTCTGCTTCCCTCTCTGCCTCTGTTCCTGCTTTCTCTCACTCACTCTCTCTCTCAAATAAATAAATAAATAAATAACTTTTTTTTAAAAAGTGAAATAAAATAAAAAAATTTTTAAATCACTTTGGCCTGAATTATTGGGAAATTGTGCCACGTCTCCACTTCATCTGTGGGTTCATGCTATACAATAATTCTCCAAGTATATTCCTTATCTCATGGGAGTCAGGAAATAGTCCATATATATAATAGCACTCGTTTATTATTATTATTTAAGATTTTATTTATTTAGGTGAGAAAGAGGGAGAGCACAAGCGACGGGAGGGGCAGAGGGAAAGGGACGAGTAGACTCCCTGCTAAGGCTGAGCGTGGAGCGCTATGCAGGGCTTGATCCCATTACCCTGAGTTCATGACATGAGCTGAAGTTAGACACTGAACCGACTGAACCGACTGAGCCACCTAGGCATCCTGCACTCATTTTTTATTTTATGTTAAAAAATATCTCAGTGGCAGGGGATCTGGGTGGCTCAGTCGGTTAAATATCTGCCTTCACCTTAGGTCGTGACCTCAGGGTCCTGGGATGGAATCCCCCCTGGGCGGGGGGGAGAGGAGGTTCCCCTGCTCAGTGGGGAGCCTGCTTCTCCTTCTCCCTCTGCCTCTCTCTCACAAATAAACAAGATCTTTAAAAAAAAACAAAACCTCAGTGGCTTTGAAGATGATAACATATGAAAAGGAGATTTAGCCAGCATTGTTTAGCACAATCCTGTGATAGCCTTTGGCCAAGCCAGCTCCTTCATGGGGAGCCTACTGCATGCTGAAGGTAAAAGCAGAACATGGGCGCTCTGCCCTCTGAGGATCCACAGTCCAGTGGAGCCTGGGGTCCATCAGAGAGCTCACTCACCCACTGTAGACCCAGGATGACTGAAGGAACTTGCCAAGTCTCAGACTGCCTCTCCTCCTCTGACCGGCAGTGTAGACTGCCAGCAAACACCGCACTTTTTTTTTCTCCCACCCTGATGAAGAGAGACTAGGAATCACTGCTTTCTTACCCTGGTTCCCTGAGCGGCTTTTTTTTTTTTTTTTAGCCCATCTCATCTTTTCCTGGTTTTGTTCAATTTTCCACAAGCTTTTCTATCTGGCTCACTTATCTCCCTTGATCCCTCAGAACCCTCTCCCCTAATTCCATTTACTAGTGGCGACATTTTCCCTCAGAGAGTGGAGCGGAACTGCCAGGACCCACCCCACTAACTCCACAGCCCCTCTGCCCCCACAGCCTGGCTTTTTAGGTCAGTGGAGACTTCCCAGGCCTACCACTTTTTTCTTTAGCTTTTTAATTTCTGGCTGCTGGGATTTCTTTTTTTAATTACATGCAGAGCTAAATTTCACACAACAGAAGCCAACTCAGTTTTCAGGTGAGTTAGTGTTCTGTGGCAGAATCCCATCATTTCCACTCCCTCATCAAAGCAGGACGAAGTTTAACTCACTGTATATATGAGAATGGAAAGTGTCGGTCAATGTCGTATCGTGGAAAAGGCGCTGAACTAGGGGCCAAGGGGACGGGCACAGGGCCAGGCCCCACAACTTAATCTGCTACATGACCTTTGGCAAGTCACCTAACCTCTCTGACTTCAAAAGATTACGCCTCCGAGTCTTCCTGATGACAGAGGTGGCAGGATCAAATGCGTGCCATGCTGTAAGCAAATCTTACAAACTGTAAAGTGCTGTTCAGCCTGCTGAGAACTGTGTCAGGCATGAGAACACACAGCCAGTGTTCCTTTCTGAATAAACATGCGAGCTCCGCCAGAGTGAGGGCTGGGTTGGCTCTCACTTATTACTTATTCCCAGTGCTTGGCACATGGAAGGAAAGAAGTGAGGGAGGGAGGAGGGAAGGAGTGAGAGAGAGAGAGGAAGGAAGTATCAGGTCCTTCTGTGTATCTGTGAAGTGTGCTGGTGGATAGAACTATATAGTTGAACTATCACCATGTCTTTCCCGAATTTGCATCTATGAATTGAGCCCCATGTGTGCAAAAAAGTGAAAACACTGAGCTAGACCAGAGAGGTTTCTGCTTATAGCTCAACAGCAGAAGTCCTGACCTGGAATGACCTCACAGGCATGGCTCACTCAGGTAAGCCAATGTCACAACAGTGGTAGCCAACATTTTTACAATGCTTTAGAGTTTATCAAGCATTTTCGGGTACCTGACCTCATTCTGATCATCAAAATACCATGTAGCTAGGTGATTCTGATTTTTCCTATTTTCCAGATGAGGAAACTGGGGCTCACAGAAGTGTAGAAAATGACAGCAAATCCCAAGGTCAGTAAGTGGCAGACTGGAATTTGGAGACAGTTTCTCCACCGCAGGGACCTTTCAGCTGCTAGTGAGGAGAGTGATGAGGGTGTGGCCGGTGGTAAGCTGACAGCCTGGACAGCAGCCAAAACTTGTCTGATTTCCTCTTTACTGCATTACAATGACTTTTATCCTAAATCCTTAGAGAGCAGAGATGCTCCCCTGCTAAAAATAAGGACTAAAAATCCTTTTCTAGTAAAATACACAAGTGGCAAATAAACACAATTTTAAACAACTGACTCCACAAATAATCCATTAATTGCAAACAACAAGCATGGTGTGCCATCCCCCCCTACCAAGTTAGCAACAACAGAACTGAGATTGCTAAGTACAGAGCAAAGATAGTGTTTACATTTAACCCTGTGCCGCTATATACTGCTACAACCATTTGGAAGCTTCTGGGCCCTAAATCAGAAGCCGCGAAACTGCTCACACTCTCTGAACCAGTGATCTTACATTTCAGAATCTGTCCTAAGGAAAGAATATTGAAATAGGGAGAGAAAAAAATATCTTCCTGAGACCTGGTTGTTGAATTCTCCCTTGGGGAGCAATGACATATCACGGTATTTTTTCAATCAATTTTCTCTTCGAGCTACATCCAGTTGGTTCCTATTACCTGGCTCCAGAAACATCATAATTATTTTCAAAACTCACACATAAAGATAGCGAATATAAATATTAATAATCCCCATCCTTCCTCTGTAGTTGATCCCGACTGCTCTTTCCCAAGCTCTGTCTTTCCATCCACTTCACTCCCGGCCGCCCCTGGCCCAACAAACAAACTCAGAGCTCCGGTCAAATCAGACTTCTCACAGCTGACCGGAGGGACCATGACTACACACACTGTTAACTTTCAGGAGCCTCAGAATCGCCTGAAAAGCGGGTCAAATGTGGACTGTGGACACACGCCCTCTCCCACAAACTTTCTCATTCCGCAGGTCCTGCGGGAAGCCTGCGAATGTGCATTTCTAACAAGTTCCAGGTGATGCAGACGCTGCCGGCCAGGGACCACACTTAGAGAACAAGGGGGTTAAGCAGTCGTCTTGCCTTGCCTGACTTGCCCTCTGCTTCTCCAGGCAAAAATCTTTCCAGCCCTCAAGCCCCAACTCCTCCTAGTTCCGCAGCCATCTCCAATCCCACCAAGCTGAACTAATTACTCGTCCCCCGTGCTGCTTTGGGGAGAGACGAGCGCCTATTACACTGTGTAGTGAGAGGTAGCTGGATGGTCGCTGCCAGCTCCCTGCTAATTTTGAGTGCCTGGAGGATGGGCACTGGATGCTCACCGCCCCGGCATCTCCACACCACGGGCACAAGGCTTGGCACCTGCCAGCCAGCCCCGTCTGAAACGCTGACCCTAGTCTTTGTGCCTCCTTGGACAGGAAGTTAATGGTTTAACGCTGTTCCTAGAGGACCCATTAGCATATTGAATGGCTATTTTTTGAAAAACCGCGATTAGCCATCATAGCAAAAGAAACATGAGCAGAGTTTATTAGTTTGCCAGGCTAGTAAATATCATCTTGCTTTGCTCTCTAAACTCCCTAATGAAGAGAGCAGCTCTCAGGCAAATAAATAAAACATTACGTTGACAACACACAGCACATCACAAGCACAGATCACTAATTTGCTCATTGCTGAAGGACATTAGCCGCCTTCGGGATAATCTCCATAAACACACTGCCCAGGCTCCCCTTCTCCTAGATAAATAGTATCAAGCCACGGTTTTGCATTTTTCAATATTGTATACATATTTTATCTCAATAACTGTCTTTTAATAGCGAGATAGCCATCTTAATCAAATGAAAGCTATTTTTCAGTAATTGTCCTAAAAGCCAATTCCTTTCCCGGAAAAACACCCTTTCAAATAACAAGTGGCTGGGCTGAACAGTATTCTCAGAATATTAATGTGAGCTTAAGCTATTAAAATGTCATGGCTAACCTTTTTAAAACGTAATTAAATTAAAATAATAATATGTGGAACAGTTTTACTGGCAGGAACAGCTCTTTTTCAGATAACCTGTTCCAAGCCTCAGAGCAAACACCTTGAAACCATGGTGGGAAAGAGGTTTTGCAGGCAGACAAAGAGAGCCCGGCTTTTCGGGTGTTGTGATTAACTTTTGGTTGTTAGTATTAGAGTTAATTATTGTATCATGCTGGAGGGCAGGGACAATTTACTCCCCAGCACCTCCTGGACTTAATCAACAAACTAGCAAGTCGATCAATGCTATTAGGCCTCATGTCCTTGTAATACGTTTTTCCAAATAAAAAAGATAAAATCCAAGGACAGAGCCCTAAGGAGGTAGGCGAGCTGCTCCGAAGGCCTCCCTTAACTCTATCAGGCTTAACTCCCTTCCTGAAGGCTGGATCTGCTGTGCAGGAGGGTTTGTTCCCCTGAGGCCTCATTCTCTTGCAAGCTAAGTTCAAGCCAGTCCACACTGGGTTGGAGGAAATCAGCATCTGAAAACTCCCTTACCTCTTGGTAACTGGCCCTGGTAGGCTTCAGACAGGGCCTTTGTGCTCTTATACTGTGTGTGGAAAGGCTGTTACCCTCAAGACATTGTACTTACTTTTTCCTACACAAAAAATGACTTTCTGTTTCTTGATTCGATAATTTGCACTTGGGTCTAGAGAACAACTTTTTAAAAGAAAGAAACTGACAATGATATAGAACAGGCTGGCAAATGCCACAAAATACCATGTCTTAGTTTCAACTCTACTTCTTCATAGGACCCCAAAACATTATGAGGAGGTAGGATGGGCAGGACGCGTGGGCACACAAAATGAGGAGGGCGCTACCCTGACGAAATTAGAGGGATCGCAGACAGGAGTGGAGAGGTCCAGGTGACAGTAGTAGCCAGTCTGGGGGCCACTGAAAGCAGAACTAAGACAGTCTTTGGCTCCTAAGTTATCTATCCTGAATAATTAAATAATTCATGGCTTTCTGCATGAATACCTATATTTCTACACAGTCCACTCATGTATTTACCCACTTGTTAACTCAACACAGATGTGTCTGTCAAGGATCTACTTCATGCCAGGCGCTGGGCTGAACATGTTCCCGGTGTGAGCCGTGCAACTTCAGGCTCTCGGTAGTCCACACAGGCCCCAACTTGAGCAAAACTGTGTATAAAACAAAGTTGAGGATCTGTGTTGACCTTGCATCTTCCAAAAGATGTCATCACCCCAGAAGTGACACACACTTCGATTCACACTCCACTGGGGAGAACACATCATATGCCCACACCTATCTGCAAAGGAAGCTGGTCAATGTATCTTCATTCCACGCCCAGGGAAAATTCAAGGATTCTCTTACCGGTTGAAAGAAGAGAAAAACCAATCTTTGCTATACTAAGATAAGCGCTTTTATAACACAAGCTTTGGTGTCCTAATCATAAGGAGAAATTCTGATGAGGCAAGAATTTTGAGTATTTCTATACTACAGTGAGATAGAGGGATGGCCAGGAGCCAAGAGCCATGTGGGCAGATTCTTCAACCAGGATTTGATCCTACTTCAAGGTCATGGCCTCAGAGTCAGGCACAGGTTTGAGGGCCCTTGAGGAGTGACAACTAAACCACATAGGCATCACCATTCACACAAATTTCAGAAAAGACAGAGAGTGCTCTGTCCTATTCAGAGCATAGCAAGTGGACCTTTTTAAAGTTTGAAAACAGAAGCACACCCTGCAGAATTATCTCTGATTTACATTTTCCTAATAGAATATTTTTTGGGGATCAAGGAGGAAAACTTCTCCTCTACGTTCTTAGATTCAGTATGAGGGGGCAAAAAAATTAAACTAACATAAGACAGATGAGCAAGAGAAAAGACAAAGTTTATTCACTTACCCAAGTGAGAGCTCACAAAGAAAGTGGCTCAAAGAAGTGGTTAGAAGTTAGAGCTTATACATATCTTAATAAGAACAGTGGCACAGTATTTCATGGGACAATAAATAGTAAGGAATGACTGAGAAATATATGGGGAAACTAGTATCAGGAAAGGCTTGTCTTCCTAAGGTCTGTTTACGCATCTAGCCCTGACTTCTCATCTCCTTCCCTCTAATGCAGGCAGCCCCCCTTAAAGGGGGATTTGCTATGGTTCAATTCTTTTGGAAGGCTGTGCTTGCAGGCAGGTGAGGGGCATGCAGAAAAAAAACCTCTCCCAGAATCCATTGATTTTCAAATGTTTTCGGTTCAAAATAATCCTTATGCCACAGCAGCATATTCCGGGCCCCTTCTATACACCCAAACTGTATAGAATCAATGAGAAAGAAAGAGAGAGAGAAGGAGAGAAAGAGAGAGAAAGAGAGAGAGAGGAAGGGAGGGAGGAAGAAGGAAGAGAGAAAGGAAGGAAGGAAGGAGAGAAGGAAGAAAATTTAAAGGAAAGATGGAAGGAAGGCAGGGACTGCCTATAATAAAATGTTTTTCAGGCAATGGATGAATTTCAGGGAAAAAAATTATATTCACATTTCCAAAATCAATGTATCATTTTTAACAAAACAGTATGTGGGGAAAGACTTCAGTAACATTCCAGATTCAACTGGTAGGATTTCATACTCAGTGTGAGTCATCTTCTGCCGGCCGTGTCCCTGACCTGAATGTATTGCCACAAGCCTTGGATGAATGGCCCTGATTTGTGCTTAGTGCGGTGCAGCAAGACCTGCAAAATTTGAGAAAGTTTTGAAGAAATACTTGGAGAAGCAAAGAAAGCCAAGGAGGAGAGCCAAGGCCCTGGAAGAGAGGATTTTCCTATACTCAGAGCAGCTAACACTCCAGGAGTAGGAAGGAGTGCTTTAGCCATCCTAGTTCCTAAATGAGAGGGTTTTAGTCACATGTAGGTGTTTTACTATGTTTTCGTCACATTTTAGGACATTGGTTAGGAACTTGGAATTGATGCATAATGCAGGATAATTTTCCCCTTTCAATAATAGGAAATAGGCTCTGGTTAGCATTTTCAGGGCAGAAGATCTGATTTTTAATAATTTTTTTAAAAGATTTTATTTACATATTTGACCAAGATCACAAGTAGGTGGAGAGGCAGGCAGAGAGAGAGGGGGAAGCAGGCTCTCTGTTGAGCAGAGAGCCCGATGTGGGGCTTGATTCCAGGACCCTGAGACCAGGACCTGAGCTGAAGGCAGAGGCTCAACCTACTGAGCCACCCAGACACCCCAGAAGATCTGATTTTTAGATGTGGGTGACTGATGTTAAGTGAAAGGTGCCTGTATTTTAGAGACTGGATAGGAAGTGATGCCCGGTGGCTCTTCACTTACTCGACATGTATTCAGTGGACACCGCCTAAGGACAGTGAGCCAGGCACTGTGCTGAGGGCTGGGGAGAGAGTGGGGAAGAAGCCAGCAGCCCTGCTGTGCCGAGCCTCCAGCCTCGGGATGTGGTCAGAGCCAATGGAAGCTGCAGGAACGGGTGGGATGGTACACTTCTAATCCAGCTCCAAGAGCCAGAGAGGGATGAGCAAAAGTTCACATGGTTAAAAGGAGTGAGGAGGCCAGAGAGAGGGACTAGCCCATGCAGAAGTCCAGAGACAGGAAGCAAGGCAGCTTAACCTGGCTGCACCACGGAGCCCCAGAGGCCAAGCAGAGCAGGTCTCCCCATTGCAACACCCCTCTGTGAAGGAAGCGGGAAGTGCCCGGCTCCTCTCTGCGGCTCCGCGCACATGCTCCTGGTGGCCATCTTCATCTCAAACTCCCACAGGGACCAAACTGAATGGGCTCTAAGACCTTGCTTCCTGATCTATAAAATGGTATAATAAAGTTCATCTTACAGAGTTACTGTGCATATTGAATGGGTTAATACAAGTAAAATGCTTAGACCGGGCCTAGCATATTTTCAGTGCTACAGTATTGTTAATGCTATTGTTATTAGCCAGAAGCCCTATAAACGTGTCACAGTGAAGCTACAGGTTCCCTGAGCTCAGGCTAGGGATATGAAGACAGAAGTTTCCTCTCTCTCTCTTCCCCTCTCCTCGACCCTCCCCCATCTCTCTCTCTCCTTCTCTCTCCTCTTCTCGTCCCCCCCTTTCTCCTCCACACAAACTAATGCATATTTTTGGACACCGCCCCCCCATTGGTGCAAGGAGACTGCATCCGACACAGATTTCGTTTAAGCAAACTCAAAAATGCCTACCTGGCTGGATGAGACTGCGGAGAACGATTTAAATGCTACCAGTTAGTCTCCTGCTCCTCTCAAAGAGCACAGGCCCCAAAATGAGCTCCACGGGAACAGGAATACATGCCCTCCCCTTCAAGAAGGATCATCTCCCAGCCTGGCCCAGTCTAAGTACCCTGAAGCATACCTTGCAAGTGACTTAAGGGGACTCTCCAGCCCACTTTGGACCGCATGCAGTCTGCACCTCCGCACTGCCTTTAGAACCCAACTCTTCCTAAGAAGCAGCAGCCCAGCACTTCTGTTCTTCTGTTGGTTTAGCACTGAGTACGTTTGAATCTGAATCGCTGGAAATCTTTAAGGCTTTCTGAGAGTAGGTCTTTACTTTCAACAGTTTAAGTCACCCCCAAGCATAGCCTGAGGAGTAGGATTAAAGCCTCCCCAGATTCAGACAGACCCAATGAGGGGCTGGGCTGTCCCCCGCCTTTTCCCTCCCCCTCCCCCTTCAGAGGTAAAATCGGCTTCCTCTCCGCCTAAAGCAGGGCAAAAAAGAGATCACCAATCCTGCGGTTTGTCACATGGAAGCCACAGCAGCCCAGGCACACAGAGCCAGAGCTTGGAAAATAGATGCTCTTGGTTCTCAAGTCCGCAAGCCCAGCACCCCTCTTGAAGCTCAGGCAGGTATGTTCTCCCCGCTGGGTTTAATTTCAAAATCCAGTGCAATCACTGAGAAATGAGAGCTATTTGCTCTTTGAGCTATGCACAATTTTCATCAGCAGCCTCTGGTGGCTATAGTCTCGGGCAGTCTTTTACCACCTTTTCCTCGTCCTCCTTCTACAGACCCATATTCCAGGGAAATGGTTTTTCTAATGGCCTGTGGATGCCTGCCCGTGTCTGGAGGCATTGTCTGAGCCCCAAGTCCAGGGGCTAGAACTTCTCTCCCCAGGCAGAGGAGCAGAGAGAGCTGTGGACTCACATTTCAGTTAGCTTCTGCCTTCCCTCAGATTCTGGAAATCTGATCCTTCCTTTTGTCTCTCTAGCACATTTCTAGATGGAAAGATAAACACAACAATGCAACAGTGTGCACGGAACTGATTCTCAGCAAGCCCTGAGTTGAAGGTGTAATTACAGCTGGAAGCTGGCAGCTTTGGGGGGAAAAGGAAAGCAAAAGGGGAAACATTCTTTATAAAACGTTCCCGTCTTTATTTTTACCATGGCATTCACGTCTTATTTTCCATCACACAGGGAAGCAAGTGTACACTCACGTACACAAAAAATACTCCTCCATGCACACGCGCAAGTGCACAACCTACCCACAAAGCAATATTTTAGAGACCCTTGGTCTTTGATGTTGTTCTTTTCAGCAAATGGACAGTAAGCGTGGTTTTTCTCCTTCCTCTGCTGCTCCTAAACACAGGAAAGAGATGAGCAAAACAGCATGAAACCTGAACCAGCTCACGCAAAAGGACTCCTGAGAACAGGATCTTCCGAATAGAAACCCCAGTTAGCTGCAGTGTCCTCCGAATCTCGTCGCTTAAATTGTGATTCCAAAGAGGAAATCCATTATGGCCCCGCAAGCACATACCATCAGTTGTCCACATTATTTATGGAAAAAACAGTCCTGCTGAATATCTTGGACACAGAAGTGATGCTTTCAATGTGAGATTTGCCAACACAGCCCCTTTTCCCCAAACAGTAAGAATCAGCAGAATATCCCTATGAGTCCTCTCAATTTATTCTTCATCGTAAGCCGGGGGGAGAGGAGGACGGCTGAGTGAGATCCCAGGCCGAGGAGGACGGCTGAGTGAGATCCCAGGCCGCACACAGGCACTAACCTAATCCCATTCAAAGGCAAACCAGAGCAGAGTGTGAGCCCCAGACTTCTAAATTAGTGGGCCAGCTCTGAGACTCAGGGGTTCTTATGAGGCAGGGCGACAAGGACAGCAAAGCCACAAAGAGCCAGGCCTCATGAAGAGTCCAGGCTGGGTGGGACCCAGGAGGTGACAACAGTGCTCCAAGGCAAGGACTAGACCACACACCTGTTCACAGTGGGGTATGCATGGTAAACACAAAGAAGTATGTGTGTGAGTCTTGCTTGAAAAAGCAAGAGGGCAAAAAAACAAAATAAAAATAAAAGAAGCAGGAGAGCAATGAGGTTTTAAGTGAATGCTACAGTGTTGACCAAACCCGCCCACCCAATTTCCTGCAGGCTCCCCAAAGGAAGAGGATCCAATTAAGCATGAAATAAGGCCTCAACCATACACAACAGCCTCACCTGGAATACAGCTCACCTCCTATGCCCTTCCCGCTGCGCCAGATTTGGGGATGGAAACTTTGGCATCATTAAAAAACTATCTCCTTGGGGCACCTGGGTGGCTCAGTGGGTTAAAGCCTCTGCCTTTGGCTTGGGTCATAATCCCAGAGTCCTGGGATCAAGCCCCACATCGGGCTCTCTGCTCATCGGGGAACCTGCTTTCCCCTCTCACTCTCTGCCTGCCTTTCTGCCTACTTGTGATCTCTGTCTGTCAAGTAAATAAATAAAATATTTAAAAAAAAAAAAAAACACAAAAAACCTATCTCCTTGCCTGGGTGTTCATTTGCTCTCTACTGGCCTTCCTGGAGGGGTAGAAGGGATTAGGACTGCCTTCTGATTGGGAGGGCCCCTCAGGAAGGCTTCCAGGGATCACAGTGCAGCCCTGGGGAAGGGAGCAGACAAGGCTGATCCAGACCTGCTCTGGCTGAGTCTTCAGGAAAAAAGAGGACACCACGTTATCGACTTTCTACACTGTCAGCCCAGATCCCCGGCGAGAGAAGAGATGAGTGCGAGGCAGACGACCACCCACGATAGTGCTTTTGGCTGGGATGAGCTTGGTGCCTGTGAGAGGCAGGAAGACATGCAAATCAGGCCTGAGTCAGGGAACCCCTAACCTCAGGGGAGTCCAGGAATCCAGGAAGGCCCTCCCATACAGCAGCCGTCTTTCTTTTAGGGGGCTCAGAATCCACGGGATGGCACCACACTGCTGTCAGCAGAGCGTGACCTAGTAGGCGAGACCCCTAATTATCTCTAGTTTCACCTCTGCCTACTTTTCCCGACACAAACCCTGGCATTCAGCACATATACATGCACACGCACACCTATATGGCCAATTTTGTAATGACACAAAAGTGTCACAATGATGATGCCCTTGAAGACACAATGATGCCCTTGGAGTCTAGGTGGTAACAGAAAGAACATGGCTTTTTAAAGCCATCCTGATCTTGGTTCCATTCTTTATGAATTATGTGGCCTTAGCCAAGTCACTTTTTGTCTCTTCAAAATGGACCAAGAAATGCCACCCAGTATTTCTGAAGGGATTAGAGAGAGAACGCATAGAAAGCACACGGGGAGGGGAGCACATGGCAGACCCCTAACAAAAGATCAGATCAACGGTAACAGCCTAGTTAGCTGTGGAGAGCCTCTGGCTTGTAAATAACTAACAAGGCAGCAAGGGATGGGTCGCCTGGGTGGCTCAGTCAGTTAAGCATCTGCCTTCATTCAGCTCAGGTCATGATCTGATGACTCCTTGCTCGGTGGGGAGCCTGCATCTCCCTCTGCCTGCCGTTCCTCCTGCTTGTGCTTGTTCTCTGTCTTTAACTTGCTCGCTGTGTCAAATAAATAAAATCTTTAAAAAACAACAACAATGGAGCAAGGGAATAAAACTGAACAGGGGAGGCCTGGAACCACAGCAAAGTGGGCTCAAGACACTGGGCCAGTAAGAGTATAAAAGGAGACCTCCTCACAGAGGACCTGACTCAGCTACTTTGAAAAACGGGCCAGGCGATGACCCATAGCCAGACCTGGCTTCAAGGGTGTGTGGCCTGAGCAGTCACAACAGGCCACACTCAGTCTAGGTTCTGCCATCATTGTCCTGAAACTCTTAATAATTTCTGAACACCGGTCTCAGCAAACTATGCAGCCATCCCTGCTCCTGTTTACTGAGACTGATGGGGTTTTAATAACTGTCTCCTCTGAGGCAGCTCACTCCTTTTCAGAGGCCTGCTGAGCTGCTCAGACCCTTGATGCTCCTCTGATATCCCAGTCTGTGGGCACACTAGACACACTAGAGGGTTCTCCTCAACTCCAGACGTCCTAATCCATATGACCCTCCCCAGCTTCTCTGTGGGTAACTGAGTGGGTACTACATCTGGCCCAGGCCATTGCTCTCAATATAAAGGTCATATTCCCCTCCACAAAAACCTTTTCCAGAATTCAAGAAGTCTACCTGGCAAAGACCATCCCTGTGTCCAGCCCCATCTGCCTTCCATTCAAGCAGCACTAAGTACCTACGATACATGCAGTGCGCAGCTGGGCGGGATGAGTCCTGTCTTCTTGGCAGCAGGCAAATCCCACCCAGAACTGACAGGAACCGAGCTAAAGGAGCGATGTTCCCCAGGACCTAGAGTGAGTAAAACTTCATGCAATTTGACCTGAGAAATGTTCTCCTGGGACAAAGAGCACATTCTGGGAACAGGGGTGAGAGCATGGAGGTAGGGCTGTGTTCTGACTCCAGCAGCCGGTGAGATGCTGCCCACCCCATCCTATTTCCCCGTCTGCTGTGAAGAAGTGTCCCGCCTACTCTGAGCTGCATAACTGTTGGGGTCCTGCATCACTGGCCACAGTCCTCCGGAACATCAGTCTCGTGGTTGGGGTGGGCTGGACTCACTTTCCCTGAGAGAAAGTGTTTGGGGTGGCCAAAGAGCCCTCAGTGTCTGGAGGTACAGGAACAGGAAGAATCAGAGAACTTGAAGAAAGTGGTCTGCAGAGAGGTGGGAGAGTGGGTAGCGGGCACAGGGCTGAGAGGCAGGTTCCTGCTGACTAATCTCTCTTCCCTGCCTCTGCAAGAGGCCCTCTTCTGTGAGGAGCCAGAGACCCAAAGGAGAGAAGGTCCCGGGAGTGGGTCCAGAGGGGATGCCAAGAAAAGACTCCCCATTCATCAGAATCAGCGAGCTGTAAGCCATGAGCAGTGAGAGTAAAAATAACTGCATCCTTCTCAGGAGGGAGACCAGAAATAGCGACGGAAGGACCTACTCTTCCAAATCAGCTCTAAGCTGGGTTTTTGGCTTTAAAAAACAAAACAAAAAAAAGTGATGGAAGGGGGAACCTGGGTGGCTCAGTCGGTTGAGTGCAACTCTTGGTTTCAGCTCAGGTCATGATCTCAGGGTCTTGAAATCAAGCCCCATGTGGGGCTCTGTGCTCAGCACAGAGTCTGCTTGTCCATCTCCCTCTTCTCCTTTTCCTTTCTCTATCTCAAATAAATAACCAAAATCTTTTTTTTTAAACGTGATAGAAGTTTATTGACCGCACTGCAAGGGAGCAACAGGCAGGACAGCAAAGGAGACACTGTCTGCCAGGAGGTAGTGGTGGGGGCTATAGTTAAGTGGGGGAGTCAGGAGGTATGAGAAAGTATGGAATTTTCCTCCTTTAGTAACTCCGCCTGGGTGTAAGTAGCCCATTGGTCAGTTAGGGCTTATGGCTTTGAGCCTGTCTGTAGTCAGCCCAGTGGTCACTGGGGGCCCTTCTGTCTTACTCAGGTTTCCATTGCTCAAGCCTGTTGCCTAAAGGCAGCCTCTACGCTCCCCCTGACAGACTCTGGCATTGACAAATGGCAACGACAAACCTTGGCATTCAGGCAGATGTCTCGTTCAATAGCTACTTCGTGTTGGACGGGGGTACACTGTGCCTCCCTAAACTTGTTGGCTCATCGGGGTTCTGTGCAGTTACAGACCAGAGCATAGCTATTATAACAACATGATGACAAGCAATTTGAGTGAGACTCCTTGGTGTCCAGGTCCACAGGATTTAGGATGAGGGGACCCTCCAATGGTATGGGCTGGATCCTTGTTGTATCATTCACTGGATCATGGGATCATTCATATGTGGAATTATTGGGTTCTAGAGGAGACAAATTTAAAAAGAGATTAAAGAGAGGGGGACCAGTAATTAGTAGTATGAGTATTGAAGCCAGAGGTCCTGAGAAGGGAAGAAGCCGTGATAGCCACGGCCAGGTTTCTTTCCAGGAAAACCATACTTGTGTTGCACAGTGCCAGAGGGAGGAAGACACTCAGATGCATAGGACCATATTTTGCCTATAGATCAAGATGGTGGCTGGATCCATGGAAACAAAGGAAAAAAAAAGGAGGGGCCCCAAAAGAAGCAAGGAGGCTAAGAGTCAGCCAGTATCAGGGACGTGTCCCAACCGAGTCCATACCACACCAGGGAGCACACCTGGTCAGAGATCTTCAGTTGTCTGAGGACTACTAGGGTTAGACCGCCAAAGGGAGAAAAAGGAAAGGGAAGGCATGGTCCCTCAAAAGGGCAAGAGAGGAAGGCCTTCACCCTTCTGGGCAAGGGTGGTGTAGCAAGTCTCCCCTGGGAATTTGGATCTTCATCAAGGACTAAACTCAGCTGGAGGTCATCAGTTCCCCAAGGAGTACTAGAGTTGGTCAACTGAAAAAGAGTCCCAAGAAATCACGGGAGAATCCAGGAGAAGTCTCAATCCAGCAGAGGTTCCCCATATGGGGCACCGAACATGGGGTGAGCCGACTGGGTGGAGGCTGGGTGGTGCGGGCAGTGAAAGAATTCACCCAAGGCAGAACAGAGGACATAGAAGCCTACTGAATGCACCGCAAGGCAGCAACGGGCAAGATGCAAAGGAGAGATGGTCTGCTGGTTTGTGGTATTTTTAAGAATTCATGCTCCATTGTAATAAATGTAAAAAAAAAAGTTCACTCTCTCTTACAAATTTCAAATAAAGTAAATATATCAACTTCGATTAAGTACAAGGTGTAATGGTGATCTAAGCATGTGCTTTTTTTAAAAATATTTTTTTTATTTATTTGACAGACAGAGATCACAAGTAGACAGAGAGGGAGGCAGAGAGAGACGGGGAAGCAGGCTCCCCGCTGAGCAGACAGCCCAATGCGGGGCTCAATCCCAGGACCCTGGGATCACGACCTGAACCGAAGGCAAAGGCTTCAACCCACTGAGCCACCCAGGCGCCCCTAAGCATGTGCTTTTTGAACAAATCTTGTTACTTCTCCCTCTCTCCCAGTTTCCAACCCCCCATTCCCACCCCCATGGCCTCAGATTCTAATAAGCCCTGAAATGGGGCTGTTCACTTTTGTTACCCTGTTTGGAAATGCTTATTATAAACTTATTTTCTACTGTGACCTTCTTAACTCTCTGTCATACTCCCCTTGGATCTTAAGTCTTCTTTGGGCATCTGGCTTCTCAGAGGAGTGGGGCTCAGGAAGGTAAGAGAGGTTAGTCAGCAGGAACCCACATCCCACAGGTGCTGTCTCCATGCTTAGTACATGGCCTGTGATGAAGTCTATGTTCAGTACATGTTGATAAATGATTGTATGTGTGAACGGACAGATGGATGGGTAGAAGTCAGGAATGCCAGATCAATATCTACTCTCCTCTAGGGCCAAAGTTAATTTTGTGCTGTATCCTTGAACTTTACGGGATCGTAGTCTGGGATAAAGTGAGAAAAGTGGACTACTTCTGGGAAGAAGGCAGATCCTCAAAGAGACAGCTAAGGCTTTACCAATCTAGTTTTCTATACTTACTGGGAACATCTAACTTCTTAGGCCTCACTATTCCCACCTGGACAAAGCCCCTGTCTTTGGGCAGCCATAAGTTGCTAGGCACAAAGCAGGCCAGACAGAGACCCAGAGGGCTCCCAACCTCCACACACAGGGACACCCAGGATCACAGAGAAGGAAAAGGAGACAGACTGTGGCTCACACGGACACAGCAGAGAACATCTTGATAAACAGGAAGGGATATAGAGCTGTGGTTTATATGATCAACAAGAGAATGAACTAAAAAAGAAAACCCTTGTTGAGGGAAGAGTAAAGGTGGCAGCTGAGAGCTCTTTTGGGGTCTTTGAATGACACAGAAAGTCAATAAATTTGAACGTTGATATCTAGAGAGCAAAACCTTGACCAGGGAGAGGTGTGTTTAATTTCATGCGAGGAAGCAGTTTCTAAAAACCAGGGCTGTGCCACAATGGAATGTTCAAGTCTATCACTGTTGAGAGTATTATGACTAAGTTTCCTTTCAGTGGAAGAATTGAAACAAGAAGCCATATGCTCATCTGTCTGAGCTGTCATGTGAGGGGTTTCTGAGGTGGGGGAAGGTGGGGCCAGAAGATTGAAGGCTTTTCCATGACTCATTTGTCCAGGTGAGGCAGCCTTGCCATCCTTAACCCCCGACCCCCACCCCACACTGAGACTCTGAAATTAAATTTTTATCCAAGGGTCTGAATACCAACTCAATTCCCCACTTAGAATTTATGGATCTCCAAATTTCTAAGTTATTGATAGAATATACTGCTATCCTCCCCTAGGCAACATGCAGCCCTGAATGGGAGCTAGCCTCCTTTCCCCATAAATGGTCAGACTCTCCAAAGGATGGTACAAAGCTTCACTTACAATAGTCTCCTCAAACTTTGGATTTGTTTCTCTGGTTTTCTCTCCTTCTGTGTCCACAGTCTCACACCTGAAGTAATTACCAGCAAGTGTTTTGGAAAGCTTCTCCCCTCGGTCCCTGTGCTCTAGGTCATCCCGGGAGGACCAGAAGCACTCTTTCAGCTCATCTCTGGAAGATACCTCACAATAGTGTCCCTGCCTTATGGTCGCCAAGCACTTTTAAGGAAGTGGTCCATAACCAGTATCACTAGGACTTAATTCTGAATTCAATGTTGCTATAATCCTGGTGAGGTGTATGCATTTCAGGGGACAATGTGAGCTGGCTTGGCGCCCTCCCACAGATATGGCAATCAAGGGTTCCCTAAACAACTCTCACAGAATAATTATGACCTCCTATTGATAACTAAGACTATTCAGCCCCTTGGGTGTTGATGGCCCTGTCCTGCTAACAAGGTAAAGGAAGTAGAAGACAGGGGAGTCAGGTCTGGAGTTCCAAACTAAAAACCACATGTGCAGTACCCTAGTTTAACAGGACTCCCTACATGAAAGTAATTCATGGCTACTTGGCAAGGGTCATGTGATAAAGTTTTGGCAAATGCTATTAAGTTTCAAGAATATAAAAGGGAAATATTAGGGGCGCCTGGGTGGCTCAGTCAGTCAAGAGGCCAACTCTTGATTTTGGCTCAGGTCATGATCTCAGGGTCCTGGGATGGAGCCTCGTGCTCAATGGGGGAGTCTGCTTAAGGATTCTCTCTCTCCCTCTCCTTTTCCCCTCCCCCTGCTCGCTTGCTCTCACTCTCTTTCTCTCTCTAAAATAAATCTTTTAAGAAAGGGAAATATTGGATGCTTGGAACAGTTATGCTGGAGGAACTATGTTATAGAGTTTTAATTTGGAGAAAGATCCTTTCTTTTGTAGAGTTGTTTGTACCATTAACTTTGATGATCTAATTCACCTTCAGATTTTCCATGATCTACGCCAAAGCCAAATAGTCACATGTGCAGTGAACATTTTCAAGATATAAATAATTTGAAACACAGCCTCCTTATTGCTCTGAATGATTTACAAATTACTCTATGTGAAGACCCCCACATGAGACTTCCAAATGCTTTCCCAGGTGTCAACAGGTAACATGTCAGGATATAAGCGACTGGCTAGGTCCACATTTCAAGAACTCAGCATCCTGAAATGTTGCCAGGGCTCAGCAAGATGAGAACATTGTGTGCGTTTAGTATACATGCTAATAAAATTATTCCGCAGTGGTCCCCCTAGAACTTCTCCAAATCCTACTGCCAGAAGCAATAAAGTAAGTGTTGTAATCCAAATGGCAAAGACATCCCTTAGTTTACGTCAATTATCTAATAAGCTACACAGAAACACAGCTATTCCAGTTTTATCACTGGTTTTCTTCTAAGCCTTGTCTGTTTGCAAAACAGAAATGAGAATATGCACAACAAAAGAACAATGGATTATCACAATAGAAAGGGACCTCAGAGCTCATTAACCCAGTTTCCAACATCATTTTATAGAGATGTAAACTGATTCTCTAAGTCACATCCCTCTGCTTTTAAGCAGAGCCTGAGACATGGATTCAGGCACACATGCTTTATTAAAAGGAGTGCTCTTTGGGGCACCTGGGTGGCTCAGTTGGTTAAGTCTGTGACTCTTGATATTGACTCAAGTCATGATCTCATGGTCCTGGGATTGAGCCCTAAATCGGGCTCCCTGGTCAAGAGGGAGTCTGCTTGCCTCCCTCTCCTTCAGCCCCTCCCTCTGCTTGCGCGCTCTCTCTCTCTCTCTCTTTCTCTCTCTCTCTCTCTTAAATAAATAAATAGATTTTTTAAAAAAAGAGTCCTCTTCAAGAAATGCCTATGAGGGAGCAAGTGAAGCAGTACTGGAAAGAGGAAAGGACTAAGCAAAGATGTGACCTCAGGCTCCAGCTATGGGCCTCCCCTACAATGGGGGTATCTGACGCCCTATCAGCAGTGGATAATGCTCTAGAGAAAGGAGCAGCTATGAGCTTGCCTATGTTAGGAGGCAGTGCTCCCAGCAGCTGGGGGGTGGGCTCACTGGCCCAACAACGGGTACCTGGGCAGGCCCAGTGGCAGTGCTCACCACAGCCCCAGAGAATTGTCCAAATGAAACTGCAGGTAATGTCTCTATATAAACATATCAATAAATGTCTGTATTTCTCTATATAAATGTAGAGAGAATGAGAGAGACAGAGAAAGAAACTGGGAGGGGAAACAGAGACAGAGACAAAAAAGAGACAGACAGATAGAAGACAGGCAGGTTAAAATGGGCCTTGTACAAGGGGACGTAACAAAGAAGCACACACCATGAGTGATACTGACACTTAGTAGAACAAAACCACTGAGGGGAGGATGAGGAACCTCAGCCCCCTGAGAACGGAGTAGCGCATAGAAAGGGCTGTGCTAATGGCAGAGCTCTAAAATGAACCACAGGCTCTTCCTACTGAGGCAGAGCTTTATAGGCAAGACCAGGGAGTTGAGAATCCGAGAAAGTTATTTACCCATGAGAAGAGGAGAGATATTGAGCTGTGAAGCCTGCTATAGACAGAAGGAGGAAACCCAGCAGTCAGTAGACATTGTGCAAAGAAGCAGGAAGCTGACAAGGGGCAGGGAGCAAAGAACGACAGCCCAAGGTCATGAGTGAGATCCTGCCAAGTGACAGAGCTCTTTTTTTTTTTTTTAAAGATTTTATTTATTTATTTGAGAGAGAGGCAGTGAGAGAGCATGAGCGAGAAGGTCAGAGGGAGAAGCAGACTCCCCGTGGAGCTGGGAGCCTGATGCGGGACTCGATCCCAGGTCTCCGGGATCATGACCTGAGCCGAAGGCAGTCGTCCAACCAACTGAGCCACCCAGGCGTCCCAAGTGACAGAGCTCTTGACAGGGAGATGGAACTAGAATGCCCAGGAGACTAGGGACAGCGTTCAGAAGTCAGCGGCAGGGGCTGTGATGTGGGACACCACACCAGTCACTGCAGACTTGGCTGCCATGCAGTCCTGGTCTGGTGGAAGGGGATCCAAGAGGGGAGTGTGAGGCAGAAGGAGGACAGGAGCCTCCTGTGAGTACCAGGTGCCAGTAGACCCAGCAGCAGCCACTCTTCCTGGGGAGGGTTTCTTTTGTCCCTTCCCACTGCACCCAGAATGAAGAGCAGCCTGGGGCTGCAGGTAGCTAGGTGAAGCGGGGGAGGTATGGGAAAGGTGGACGGCAGGGTCAGTGGTCCCCCTGAGGCAGAAGCCAGGTCTCAGCCATGGCCTGGGACAAGAAACCTATTTAGGGAATGGAGCTTTGCAGTCACTGAAAGTTTGAACCTGAATCTCTAGGGCATCGGGGCAGCCCCTCTTGTTATCCAAGCCTGTGTTTGCTGAATGCGCAAACATTCATGAGTAGGGATCTCAAGAATATTAAAAAGAGCAAAGCACCTATGGGGAAAACACGCTATTAATCTTGAAAGTTCTCTTCCATTTTTTTATGGCTGCTCTTCTCCAATAAAACATTACATTGTGGTTTTGTTTATTTTAGCATATTACAGTTTTGACAAAGCCTCAAATCCTTACATCAAATATATTCTTCAATGTCAAAAGGGCATGCAAAGAAATGTTTCCTAGTGAAAGATTTATCTTTTGTCTGACAGTTATGATTTAACTGGTTCTGATCTCTTCATCTTCTTTTCCATTAAAAAAAAAAAAAAGTTGAACAAAATTACCTTTCTTGGAATAACGGCCCCTTCTAAAACCTGACTGCTTTGTCATTACCTCTGTAATCTCCCTTGGAGATCATGGGCTATTCATTTTCTCCCTGACTCCAATTTGCCTTTTGATATTTCTCTTTGGTCTGTTCAAACAGTTCCCCAATTGCCCAGCTCATCAGAGCAAGGCCTCAGCACAAGCGAGAGCCTACTGCCACCACGTGTCACCCGTGGAGTGTCGCCCAGGGCTCCACCAGCTCTAGGGCCCCTCCGTGCACGGCAGAGGGGCTTTGAAAATGGTCTAAGCTCCTCTCATTAAAGCTTCCTCTAGCTCTTATCCCTGAGACATCTTTCATCTTCACATCATGGCAGAGGCTGAGCTTCATAGTCCTAGAAAAAAAAATGAGCTACTGAGACCTTTTTCAAAAAGGAAAACCTGAGAAAAAGAAAGGTTGCAAATATTACCTGGATGCTCAGGGCCCCATGCACACTCCTGATGGGGTTCCCTACATGAAGGGGCCTGCGTGAGGGGTTAAAAGAGCCTGAAATGAAGCCGGCACAGAGCTGTGTGTGCCTAGAGTATGTCTTCTCCCACTCCCCACCAGACCAAAATCTTTGAGTGGGCAGCAGCTCTGGGATCTCAGTGGGCCGTTTCTTCCAGGTGTTATGTTGGGCCAATGTGATTGGGTGATTATATCATTGTTGTGGCTTCCGATTGTGTTGAGTTGTCGCTGTTTTCTTCTTTTAATTTAACCTGTGTGATTTCTTCTCTGTCGTCCTCCATGGAAAGCATGGCAGCCCCTGGCACAACCCTGGTCCAGAGGAAGCGCTGAGTACACCCAACTCTCACCCTCTCTCTCTCTCTCTCTCTCTGTCTCTCCTCTTAAATATCTCCTCAAAAAAAAAAAAAAAAAAAAAAACCTTATCAACTGTGTTTAATCAGCAGTGTGGATCCAACTGTGCTGGCTTGGTCCTTACTAGATTTTGAATGCACAATCACGTCCCAACTCATTAGTGACAAGAAAGCTGAGCTGTCAAGCATGGCTTCCACTCCAGGAAAGGGGTCTGTGTGAGAGTGAAGTCCAGAATCCACACAAAAGCTGAGTTGGCTTTTTCTTTTCTTTTAAGCTTTATTGATCTCGGGAAGCGCTGAAAGCTTGATGGAAGAAAGGTGGGAGTCAGCTCCACATACTAATTTATGTATTATTTATGGACTTAAGCCTACACTCGCCGCAATATGGAAAGCGGAAGCAGTCCACGAGAGCTGCACACAGTTCCAACGCCAGAAGCAAGTCACACCGGAAGTGGGCAATCTCACAGGGGGAGAATGGCTTCTTGGGACCCGGCCAGACAGCACCACATCCACAGGAGACATGCGGTAAGTTCCTAGACCCCTATGGCCTTCAGTTTTCTTGTCTCTAAAGTGGGCAGAAATACTGACTCTTGGGGTTGTGATCATTTAGTGGTCTAAGGAAAAGACACAATTCAAAGTGGTCACAAACACGTGTCTTGTCACAAAACTGTCCCCTTTCCTGAGCCCAGACCCACGGGAAGAGGCAACTCTGGCAGCAGTGAAGGGCCCTGCCATCCTTCATCCAAGGTGTCCTAGGAAGGAAGACCTGCTCCACTCATCCGGGGCACGGCTCACTCACACGCTCCCAGACTCTCTTTCCTAAAAACAAAACAGAAACTGGCATGACCACCCCCTCACTCCCACAGCACCCAGTCCAGTATTTCTCCTAACGACAGCCTCAAAGTAACAGCCAGTCGGCCTTCCACAGGCAGCAAGAAGCATGTGGGTCTCCAGGCCACCCACTCCCCTCCTGCTTTCCTGCTGTCACCAGAGCCGGGGCTGAAATCTCCTTTCCCCAGCCTGAGATGCCCATCCAGCCTTCAATGTCCAGTACTCTCAGTTTTCTGGGGGAAGGCGATTTCAATGTCATATTTAGTTGAGGATGCCCACCCACAACACGGGTTTCCAAGAATGTGGCTCCTTTGGGTGTTCTCTTTCTTTCTCCCCAGCCGTCCCCGGATGCCAAGGTTCTCAGGAGCTCTGTCAGAATTAGTTCATGTGGCAAGAATCCTCTAGCCCTTTTGGTCCCCTGCTATCTGTCCCCTCTGAGGGCAAGCTGACTTTTTCTTTCATTGTTTTGTAACAACCAAGGATAGCTATTGATTGTCTTCAGAGAGCGGAGCCCTCATCGATCCTGCCAGCTCCCCTTCCAACCCTTCCCCTCATTCCGCTTTGCCATCCCCTCCCCAGGGCTTCTCCACCTTCTCCTCCCCCACTGCCCAGAGGACAGAGCTGCCTCCTGCATTTTACGACACTGACCTCATCTCTCATGCAAAACACAAATTAAATCTTCAGTGGGACATTTTACTCCAAATGTAACATTTATGGAACACTCCTATGTATGACAAACATCCTGGTAGATATTTTCCACTTCTTATCTCATTTATTTCTCACAAGCATTTGGTACAGGTACAATCTCCATTTCACGAATGAGAAACAGACTTGAAGAGGCTCATCCAAGGGCACATGGCTTGTAGGCAGCAGACTATGAATCTGAATCCCTCTCACCGGATCCACTGCTCCTTAGAGCTCGTACCCCCTACCATCACTTCCACACTAGTGTTCCACATATTTGATAAGCGCAGACTGTGCCAGGAATTCCTAGCAGCTCTTAGTACACCTCATAAAATAACTCTTTTCATCCTCACAGAAACCCTGTGAGATAGGTACCATTCTTATCCCCATTTCATAGATGCGGAAACCCGAGACATCGTGAGTTCAAGTAACTTGCCCAAAGTCCTACAGCTGGTCCGTGGCAGGGCAGGGATGTAAACCCAGGTAGTGTGAGACCCTTCAGACTACCTGGCTCCTGGCCAGCCCAGCTCCTCCCAGAAGGGAATTCTCTCTGTCCCAGAACCCTACAGCCAGCAGAGGGCCAACAGGGTGGATGGGACAAACAGGAGTTAGTGGGACTGGGGCTTCCTAAGTTGCTCTGCTCTGGGAAGACTTAGCAGCTGGGGTCAGCAGGACCAGGGAGGGTCCATGTCAGGGCCGCCCGCTTGTACGTCATACTCCCAACCCAGCCACAGATGTCCCACCCCATGGACTCAAGTGGCCACATCTCACCTTAAAAATAATTCTCTTAAACCCTAGAGATGCTTCTGGGACTGAGAGCCCCCTATTGAAATGCAAACGCAGCAGAGGTGACAATTTGTCAGAGTCACAGGGCCTTCCTTCATTGTCCGGCCTTCCTTCATTGTCCACCCTCAGCTGCCACTGTGCTTGGCCCAAAAACAGCTCTGCCTGGGGGGCAGCCTGACCTCTGGTGCCCTTAAGGTGCCCTGACCCAGGAACAAAGCAGCCCAGGGAGCTGGTCTTTGAGCCAAAGTTATGAGGATGTGTCCTTTACACCTTCCCAGTCCTCAACACTGGCCCAATAGTTTGAAAACATGTGAAGGCCTGACCTCCTGAGATTAGCTGAAGGAGCTCTCATCGCTACAGGGTGTGCTGGGGCAGGGACCTCAGAAAGGGCAGATCAAGGTCATAGACAATGCCAAGAATGACTTTGGACTTCCGAGAAAGGAAGCTGTGCAGAGTTGCCAAAATGCCCAGGAAGGAAGACAGTGATTACTGCACCTACAAGCATTAATTCAGGTCCTACCATGAGCTGAATACATACAGTGATCAAAATACTTGGTCCTTGCCTCACGGTGCTCTTGCTTCACTTAAGCTTTTGACTGGTTCCTAGCATTATATTTAAATTGATCCAAAGTTGCAATGTTTGTTTCTCTCTTTTTTTTTTTTTTCAGTTTTTTTTTTAATTTCTTTTCAGCGTACACCACACCCAGTGCTCCATGCAATGCGTGCCCTCCACTATACCCACCACCAGGCTCCCCCAACCTCCCAACCCCCGCCCCTTCAAAACCCTCAGGTTATTTTTCAGAGTCCATAGTCTCTCATGGTTCATCTCCCCCCCAATTTCCCTCAACTCCCTTCTCCTCTCCTTCC
>PISX010017578.1:28790-43116 GCA_004024625.1 Mellivora capensis
CGTGTTATTTGTTATGCTCCGCAAATAAGTGAAACCATATGATAATTGACTCTCTCTGCTTGACTTATTTCACTCAGCATAATCTCTTCCAGTCCCGTCCATGTTGCTACAAAAGTCGGGTATTCATCCTTTCTGATGGAGGCATAATACTCCATAGTGTATATGGACCACATCTTCTTTATCCATTCGTCCGTGGAAGAGCATCTTGGTTCTTTCCACAGTTTGGCGACCGTGGCCATTGCTGCTATAAACATTGGGGTACAGATGGCCCTTCTTTTCACCACATCTGTATCTTTGGGGTAAATACCCAGTAGCGCAATTGCAGGGTCATAGGGAAGCTCTATTTTTAACTTCTTGAGGATCTATAAAGAACTTCTCAAACTCAACACATGCAAAACAGATAATCACATCAAAAAATGGGCAGAAGATATGAACAGACACTTCTCCAATGAAGACATACAGATGGCTATCAGACACATGAAAAAATGTTCATCATCACTAGCCATCAGGGAGATTCAAATTAAAACCACATTGAGGTACCACCTCACACCAGTTAGAATGGCCAAAATCAGCAAGACAGGAAACAACGTGTGTTGGAGAGGATGTGGAGAAAGGGGAACCCTCTTACACTGTTGGTGGGAATGCAAGTTGGTGCAGCCACTCTGGAGAACAGTGTGGAGGTTCCTCAAGAAGTTAAAAATGTTTATTTCTCTTGTTTGAAGACTTCGTAGCGAAACAGTACCAAAAAACAGCAAATAATAACATTCTTAAAGTCCACATTCCCACCATGTGGAATTAGTGATTCTGCCTGCTCTTTCCTCGTGAGTCTCATTCCCCCAGGTGCATTCTCACCCCAAACCGTCACCCCCCAGAGAATCACTACCACGCTTTAGGGCACACCTTTCAGTCCATCTTTTTCTACAATTTTACATTCACGAGCCTTTATTTTCTGTTCCTGGTTTAAAAGTTTCGCAATTTCCATTCTTTCAGGGGTTCACTTTTAGAATTTTTTTTCACTTTTAGATTTTAAAACGCATACTTAACTATGTATTTTCCCAACTAAAATAACTGACTTATTTGATTATCTGTATCCCACCTCACAAACCTTAGCTTGGCTTTAACTTCTCTTCCAAATGAACCCATTCTCAAGCCTTTGCTGTATTTACAACCAGAATTTTCGTTATGTTTTGCTTAAACAAACACATAAAGTATTGTCTTCCTCTTGCATCCCATGCCTTCCCTCCAGGTCCATTTGCATCCCTGCTTTACTGACATCCTGTATTAGTTCCCTGCATCTGCAGGTGGCAAATTCTCAAAGTTCTTTTAGGTTTTAAAATGTCCTGGCTTTGCCCTAACTCTTAAAAATACCACTTTCCTGTGTTAAATAGTCTATAATTTACTTTACAATGTTTCAGCGAGATAGTATGACATCTGTCTATGAATGTATGCTGGTTTTAATCTGTGGTCCTGGTTGGTTAAGATTAGCAGTATCCTAATCAATAATAAACACTCCAAGAGTGGTTCACTTGAATCTCAAAGAGTCCACTGAAGACTCCCTCCCCTGAGGCAACTTTCATAGGCCCTGGAAATGCTGCTATCTAAAAATCACACAGAGATCATGGAATGAGCATAATTTTACAGAAAAAAAAAATTATTGTTGCAGTAACTGGGGGGTCAAGCTATGTGGATCAGTTAGAAATATTGTACAGATATCTCCTCCTGCTCCTGCATGGGTAGCGTGTAGAACTGGGCTGGCCCAACAGCTTACCTCCCTGCAGAGCAGTGGTCTCCCTTTTGACCTGCGTTCTACTATTTAATAGAAAATGCTGTCATTTGATCCAGCAGGAATACCCAACTTCTAGAATATTGTCACATCCACCTTTAGGGAGTGTTTTATGCAAGGCATTGGGAGAAATGCCTAAAGGCACTTCTCTCTCCCAATAGAATTTCCTTTACTTTCTAAAAACAGGTAAGACTGTTTTGTTTTATTTTTATTTTTGTACCTGCTTACCAAAAATGTTTGTGAGTACAGCAGAATTTGATCTGAGACTTGCTTTCATTATAAGATTCTACTTGGTGGCAAGATTATGCAGAAAAGGACCTCACTCGCCACTAATCACTGGAGGTCCTCAAGATACATCAAAAGAACAAGGCAGTGATTGGAGTGCCTGGGTGGCTCAGTCAGTTAAGCATGTGACTCTTGATCGATTTCAGTTCAGGTCATGAGAGCTTGTTTAAAATTTTCTTTTTCCCTCTTCCTCTGCCCTTCCCCTCCCTCTTTCTCTCTTTCCCTTTTAAAACAGAACAAAACAAGGCAATGACTGAATATTGAGTAGGCTTAGATTAGTTCTTAACAGCTGAGTATGAAATTTTAGGTTCCTGTTTACGAGTAGTAGACATTGTGTTCTGACATCTATGATAAGAAGTCGGCTGTAGGGGCGCCTGGGTGGCTCAGTGGGTTAGGGCCTCTGCCTTCAGCTCAGGTCATGATCCCAGAGTCCTGGGATCAAGCCCCACGTCGGGCTCTCTGCTCAGCAGGGAGCCTGCTTCCCTTCCTCTCTCCCTACTTGTGATCTCTGTCATATAAATGAATAAAATCTTTAAAAAAAAAAAAAAAAAGAAGTCTGCTGTAAGTGTGATGGCCACAGCCTTGTAGATAATTCTTGTGAATCTAGGATTTTATATTCAACCATTCTACCACAATGGAATCTACAGAAGGATTTTTTTTTCTTTTTAAATTCTTCTTGGCATTTTGACTTCTTTCTAGAACACTATCCCTTCATGTTTAGAAAATATTCAGCCATTGCCTCTTTGAATCTTGGCTTCCAAATCACTAATTCTCTCTTTATCTATGTCTAAACTAATTTATAACCCATTTATTGAGTTTTTTATTTCTAAGAGTCTATTTCTCATTTTTAAGATTTCTGCTTAGCTCCTTTTAATTTGACTTTGAATAATTGTTTTTAGGCGTTTCCATATCTGTGATGTAGGAATAGTGTCTCTTAGCACATGTTCAATTTGACCCTTTGATTCAGAAGTCATCGTATTAATTCTTCAGTATAACTAGGAATCAGATCCAAAGCAGCTTTCTTTCAGACGAGTATAACAGTAGAAGTATGAGGAAGACACCCAGAATCCGTTTAATGTTAGAAAGACCAGAACCAGGAGTGAGACAACATCAATGCAGGAATCTGAAAGATTTCATCTGCATGGAGAAACCATTTTACAGCTACTTTACAATTACATTGTGCTCTCTAATAACCCATTTAACATCATGGGTGGATGTTGGCTCTAAACTCATGAAAGAAAACTATGCCAAAAAGCAGAGGTGTTTGATCCTGAGAGATAGTTATTAAGGGACTATTTGATCCAAATAAACCAGAAACACAAAGCAGCTGGATACCTAATACCAGGGCAAGCTTGGAGAAACTCAGAGGCCAGCCAGCAGGGAAACTGCTAATTGAAAATAGACAATCATGGGGTTTTTAAGTAGACTGGTGACATCATGCTGTTACTTTATTTTTCTTTCTTTTTCCACTTTTTTACAAAATTGAAGACCCAGAGATTTTCAGTTGGTCGCGAACACTGGAAAGGTTAAATCAGGCCATCCCTCTCATTAACAAACAGTCTATACCAAAAAAAAAAAATTTATGGTTCTGATGAAGAAGTACTGGGAGTTTACAAGACTAGAAGTCTTGCAATTACAAAAACAAAACAAAAAGAAACAAACAAGCAAAAAAAAAAAAAAAGTGTGGGAGAGGGCCCTCAGGACAAACAGGGTTAATACTAATGAAAACCAGTTAAGCATTTCTCCTGTCACCAAAATCCCCCAGAGCAAGTGCCCACATTGCAGATTCCTGGCTTTCCACCCAGAGTGTTCCATTCAGTAGGTCTGGAATGGGGCCCAGGAACCTGTATGGTTTTCATATAAGCACCCCAGATGGTTTTCATATAAATTGTCACAAAACACACTCTGAGAAACATTATATCAAGTTGTGGAATAAATTATATTTTAAGTGATGCTACTATTTCAATTTAGCATTAAAATGTGATTAAGCTTTTTAATAGAATGATTACTGATCAGTGAATGTTTACACTTAGCTATTTGCATGAAATTTCTTTCACCGAGGGGCCCCTGGGTGGCTCAGTTGGTTAAGCGTCTGCCTTCAGCTCAGGTCACGATCCCAGGGTCCTGGGATCAAGCCCTGCATAGGGCTCCCTGCTCAGTGGGGAGCCTGCTTCTCCCTCTTCCTCTGCCTACTGTTCTGCCTGCTTGTGCTCTCTCTCTATATCAAATAAATGAATAAAATCTTTTTTAAAAAATTCTTTTTCTTTCACCAAAACACAAAAAATAAAGAATGAAAAACTATAGGGATGCGTGGTTGGCTCAGTCGGTTAAGTGTCTGCCTTCGGCTCAGATCCTGACTTCAGGATCCTGGGATCAAGTCCTGCATTGGGCTCCCTGCTCAGTGGGGGGTCTGCTTCTCCCTTTGCCTGCCACTCCCCCTGCTTATGCTCTCTCTCTGACAAACAAATAAAAAAATCTTTAAAAAAAAAAAAACCAGAAAAGAAAACCATGCTAACTAGGATCATTGGTTACCCACACCGATGAGGAGGGCATCGTATAAAGAAGTACCTCCAGCTGAGAAGCTCTGACACTGTGGTTCTCAGCCCTGGCTGCACACACTAGAATCATCTAGGACATTTATTAAAAATACCAGTCCTCAGGCTCCATCCCAAATCAATTAAATCTAAACATCCGGGGTGGAGCCCAGGTATCAGCAATTTCATAAAGCTCACCAAGCAATTCTAAAGGCAGCCAAGGTCAAGAACCATGGGCTCTATGGAGAACGGAGAGGCTAGTCCTGCAAAACCCAACCCGGGAAGCAAAGGCAAACGTTACTGCCTGTTTCTCAAATGCCACTCAGGCTGAACCTTAGAAATAATTGGGCATCTGGTGGAAAGACTAGTGTTTCAGAGTGTCCCCTGAAAGCAAGCTGCTATGCAACTCACAAACATGGATTTTGTGGGTAGTGGCTCTTCCTGAAATAACAGCAGACAGGTGCCTTCAGTTCCAACATCCTATGGCTTCTGAGTAGGAAGTGTCCGCTCTGTTCTCAGTCGAATCTCGAGGCAGTTGAAAATTAGCTCCATCGTCATCATCGATCAAGCAGTGTTTTTCAAAGTCTCTATTCATCAGGAAAGGGACGTGACCACTCAACAGATTAACAGAGTACTTTAGCGATTAGCTAGTGTTTTCCGTCAGGTTAGCAAAATGCTTTATAGACGGAGTAGGGTCAAGCCGTACCCCCGATACTGACAAAAGAAGTCTCCCACAGCTTCTCTCACCACTGCCCACCCTCAGTCTGGGGAGGCAGGAAATGGCCCCACAGAGGCTCTATGTGCTCCATTCTTTCTATCCCCTCTGACATTCTGAGGAGAGGTTAAGTTCTCCTTTTTTACTTGATGACAATATTCAAGGTCTCCCTCTCAATTTTGCTTTTCTAAATGAAACAAGCTCCATATCTTGACTCCTTTGACTTCCCAAAGTACCTCACAACTGCAGAGGCATTTTTATAGGCGTCCTCTGTACCCTCCATCTTCTTCAGGTCTCCGAAATCGCACTTCCAGCAAGCAGTGCCACTCTAGCCGTCATCCAGACAGTGGTATGCCTTGGGTAGGTGCCATGTGAAGGTGGGCAGCTGGCAAAAGAAAAACCAGGGACTCCTCTGCTCTTGCCCTGAATTCTCCAGCACCAGATCTCTGATTCTTTGCCAGCTTTGTGGAAGGAGCCTTGCTACAAGTCCATTTCTTGTTGCCCCTCACAATTCCACCACAGGAAGCCCCTCGGTGCCATGGCATCAGGGAGGGGTGTGTCCGAGCCCAGGAATCTGGAGACACAAGGGAGTGTTACAGCCCCACCTTATACACACTCCACCTTGGGCAAGCCGTTTAACCTCTCTGAGCTTCTGTTTCCTATTCTGTGAGACAGAAATAAAACACCCATCCTGCCTTCCTTAATAGATGGTTTTGAGAATAAAGTGAGGTAATAGATTTGAAAGTGCTCTGTAAATTGCAAAGCCTGATATAATTCCAAAGTTTTATCATTAGACCGTGTGATTCATGCACCCCAGAATTCCATTCTTCATGACAAAGAAAGCTGTCAACATCAAATGCACAATTGAAGGGTCCCTCTGGGACACACGACAAGCCCTCCTTCCTCCTGTCTGAATTACTGATGGGGATAGATATTCCCAGGGCATAGAAAATTTTGTTAGCCTTGGTCCCCTGAGAGCTGTCACAGAAAATATGACAAGGAAGCCTAGAGAAAGATAAAGGAATTAAGGGGCATCAAAGAAAGGGGTTTTGTTTTAGCAGAGACCTTTTTCCATAGAGGTCTTTTTTTGTTTTTTAAGATTTTATTTATTTATTTGTCAGAGAGAGTGAGCACAGGCAGAGGCAGAGGGAGAAGCAGGCTCCCCGCCAAGCAAGAAGCCTGATGTGGGACTCGATCCCAGGAGGCTGGGATCACGACCTGAGCCGAAGGCAGCCACTCAACCAACTGAGTCACCCAGGCGTCCCTCCATAGAGGTCTTTAAACCAGAATGGGCTTTTTCAGTGTCCCTGGATGGTTTACATGGTGGCTCAGTCTGATGACCACATTGATCTCTGATGGCCACACGCTTTCTGAGGAGCCTAAATTATAAAGAAGGCAATGAAGCTTCCAATTTTTTACATTGCATTTGGTCACCCAGATACACATCAGAGATCAAGCATTCCACCAACGTCAAAAACAGAACCATGTACATTCTTACCACAATAGTTTCATAGCCAACGAAATGTGAATTCTCTTGCCACACAGAGGATGGGCTAGAGGCCTTATCCCTGTCCAAAGAATAAGCTGGTGAACAGTCAGACAGGATGAAGCTGTGTTCCTGAGAATGAATGTCGCATTAAACGTAAAAGATTCAGAAAAAAATAATGATGTGGAAAATGTATACAGTACAAATACACTTGTAAAATATTGATAGAATGAGGGGAGCAGTGGCTGTTAAAGCCTCCAAGCCAGTTGTTCTAAGAAGCTGGTTATTTAGTGACATCTAGTGGCAACGGCTAGAAAAGCCTCCACGGAAGTTATTTCGAGGTTGGGAAAACAATGAAGCCACCAAACTTGCCTCTCCGTGGAAACGGTATTTCTGCAATTCTCCTTTTTACTTGCCCATCCCCCACAGACCACAACTTGAGAAACCACATCCAATGGCACCAAACGGTGACAAAAGTAACAGAGAAGAATAGGCCATCGTCAGGTCCGTTGTATTGTTCATTTTTTATGAACTGCTGCTTAACATAGCCTACTTCCTAAAGATGCGATAGAGCATTGTAGCAACAAGAACATGGCCCTTGTGGGCCAATAATCCAAGAAACAGTGCCTGGAATAGGTCTTCTTCGGCAGACAGTACGCTAAAGACACATGGCTCCAACAATAACCTCTTACAAGGAACGAACAACACATTCCCTCTTTTTCCCCAAAAAGTTTATTTACTTATTTGAGGAAGAGAGGGAGCAAGTGGAGGGAGCGGCAGAGGGCAAGAGAGAAAATCTCAAGCAGACTCCTCAATGAGCGTGGAGCCTGACGTAGGGCTCGAACCCATGATCCTGAGATCCTGACCTGAGCTAAAATCAAGAGTCAGACACTTAACTGACTGAGCCACCCAGATGCCCCAAACATATTCCCCTTTAAAAAGACTTTTAAAAAATGCTGTTCATCTAGAAATAGTAGCCACTCTCCCAACTGCCCATTGGACTTACGGTTTCTATTCTCTTATTTCATCTGGTCCTGGGTAACATAAACTCCATCTTACAGGTCAAGCATATTCTTTGACAGTGAAGTAGCAAGAGAATACCTTTCCAATGTGTCTTTGAAAACAAAGTGTGCAAATGGCCACCAGCTTCAGCTTCTAGGACACCTATTCCTATGAAGGCTTTATTACCAAGAAGCCAGAGAAGGTCTCTGTATAAATCAGCAGTGACGGGAACAAGGGTCATTTCAAGTAAAAGATAAAACTCCAAGGGGATTTGCCTCAAGTAGAGGAAAACAGCAGCTGCTTTACTGCCCACTCTCAGCCCTTTCTTAGAATTCTCCTGGGATTTGGCATAAGTACTCCTTCATTCATTCATTCATTCATTCACTCAACAAATAATTTAAGACTAAGATCGGTAAAGAAGAGAAAGGAGACTTTTATGAAATTTCCATGTCTTTGTCATTGAATTTATTGGATGAGGTATCTTTTTATATCAAATTAAAAGTGTAATTCGAGCTGGAATACCCGTATAATGTTTCGGTCCCTTGCATCCCATTCCTGCAATAAACCACCCTCAAAGGACAGTGTGCCCAAGATGTCATTCAAGCTGATTCAGGTTCTTGGGAGGGCCCCCTAGTGTTGAGGAGCCATACCTGCACCAAGCAGAGCTCCCTGCAACCAGATCCAAACTACAGCCAAGACCTAGGGAAGGCCTGGAGAGCTGTCTCCAAATCAGGGGTGGGAGGGAGAAGCAGCAGACATGGCTGGAGGGTGGGGAACCCTGCCATCTCCAGCACACACAACTTCAGGGCCAAGAGCCTCACTGGAGCTCACAGATGGACAGATTGCTACCCACAGACTCACAGAAGGAGGGGGACAGTTACGCATTTAGCTGTCAGTGGGCATATTCCTCCCAACCTTGGCTCCATGGCTCTATAACCATTAGGAAAAGCAGCTGGAAAACTGGCTAGCTATTGTCTGAAATATCTGTATGGCATGCTCTGGGATTCCATGCAGGTATCCGTTCGAATGATTCTTCCTCCCAATGGCCTTTCCTGAAACTCCCGCCCAGTGTTCACTGCCAGAGTTCTGTCCTGATTTTCAGACTCATGGATGTGCTGCAGGCATTTTGTCCCTAACACACCCAAAACAGGGCTCATCCAGACTTGCTTCTCCTCCCCCTGGGCTCCCCATCCCAATTACTGACATTGTCACTATCTGGACAACCAAGCGGATGTTCTGAGCTCCTCTAATCTTTGACCCGTTCTCTCACCCTGCGCCCCCCCCCAACCTCCTCCTTCCTGTGTCCCCCACATCCAGGCAGGTACTAGTAGCTGCTTATTCCTCTAACGTGTCCCTCTGTTCCTGCCCTAGTGCAAGCCCCTAAGACCTTGTGTTTCCCACTGGGCTCCTGAAACCATCCCCTACCTTCAGGCGTGCTTCCTCCAATTCATTATCTACACCAAAGCCAGAACAGTCTGGTCCCATTTCATGGCCCTCCTACCTACTAAATTTCCTGAGTCCCCATCATGTATAGGACGGAATCCAAGTCTCTCCATGACTTAGATCCTAGGGGGTCATCCCTCATTCCCTCTCCCATACTCATGGTGTTTCCCATACAGACAAGTAGTCACACATTTGGAACATTCCACCCTCTGCTACGTCTTGATACCATCGCACATCCTGTTCCTTCTAACCAGGGTGCTCATCTTCCCAGACTTCCGTTCTCCTCTGAGCCTCCTTTCCCATAGATTTTGTTGCTCCTTCCTCTGAGTTTTCATAAAACTTGGTTTTATCTCTATTCAACAACTTTTTCATATCCTTCTCATTATACTTTTGTTCCCCATATGTCTCCTCCAGTAGACTATAAAATCCTCAAGGAATGAAAAGATACTTTTATTATTCTTTGTCTCTCCAGCATTTGGGATAGTACCAAGCACAGACTTAATGTCTCTGTAAGTGTTTGTTGAATGACTAAAAAGTGTAAGGCATCCGTTAAATCAATAACATGAAGAGATTTTTCAGAGTCAGAGTAGTAAAAGGCCTGTGAAAAACATTTTGCTCTCCCAGGGGCTTCATTATTCAAGTATCTCTTCACTACTCTTCTTCCTCCCTAACAGAAATCGGTCCCCTTCAAGGAAATATGCCTTCCCCCGTGCAGCCTGTATGGGGCATCTGACCTCATTCCCAGCTCCACAATGCCACAAAGGTAATGTCATTCCCACTCCTTCCCAGTGATTGGCTCCACAAAGGCATATGGCTGAATTTGGACAAGCATGACATTAGAAAAGATTTTCTGGGCTCTTTCTCAAACTTTCAAAAGCAATCCTTGTTCTCTTGCTCTAGACATGGCCAAACACGACCAGCCCAGGAAGGTCACCCATAGAGACCAGCAAAGCCAAGAACATCTTAGAAAAATGGAGCAAGAGCCTCTGGATTAAGTCAGCACTGAAGCCTGCCCCATCTCTGGACTTTGATTGACATAGTCCCATAAACAATCTTTCTTTTTTAAGTCCTCTTGTGGCCTCTATGCTATGGCTTTACTCATAATAAAATTATCTCACCTGAAATATGTCCTCAAATAATACATATATATGTACATTTGAAAAAATGCCACTTAATCTCTGATGCCCTGACCGAGTCTTCACAATTAAACCATATTCACACCCAGCATCCCATCTGACTCTGAAATAGAGTACAGGTTAAGGGAAATTGGCAGAGCAACCCGTGTCAGCTCCAGCTGCCCACACAACAAAGCCAGCTGACAGATCTGGTCACATTTGGACAAAGCGTGTCTACTGGCTGGACTCCTGGCAATTACAGGTACGTCAGAACTGAGGCAGGAGCAAATTCTCATCGCTGTTTAGTGCCCTCTGCTTTCTGCCCTGGCTTCACGATGACAGTTTATTGTTACGTCCATCGTCTTCTTGACTGTTTGCCTTAAAAAAGAGATTTAACCCTGAAATAATAATATTAATGGGTCTTAATCATCAAAGGAAGAGTTGACAGAGTTGTCAAGCTAAACCTGGAAGCTACGAGAATAAAAGCAAGCAAATATGGGCCCCCAGTTCAGATCGGTCTTGGCTGAGTCAAATTGACCGCCTGGATTAGGATTCACTCAGGAAAATGAAACCCTCGGGGAGGTTTTGAGGATAAAAATCTAATGCAGGGCACTGGATATAGAAGCGGTAGAAAAGCTGAATAAAAGGGAAAAGGTGTGGTGGGGCTGAAGGAGAACCAAGGAAAAGAGAGTTGTACCCAAAGAAAGCCATCCAAAAAGATGGCTCCCTTCCTCCTCCAGACTTTCTGTCTCCTTCTGGGAGAGCAATGACAGATCCAACAGGGAGAAAGTGTAGACTACAGGCTTCAAGCTCCCATGGAGGAGAGAATATGGAAGGGGGAGTGTGGCCCTTCCCGACCCATGTCCTTAAGAATTACATCAAGAATGACAAAATAGCATAGGAATGTTCAAGACCATTTCCTGTGTTTGTGCAAAGGAATCATAAGGTCCAAGTACAAGAGCTCAGACTGATAAGGAAGCAGGGGGGCAAAGCACACAGGTCAACATCTGCAGAGGGGGAAGCCACAGCACATTACTCCCTGCTAGGCAGACACACAGATGCATGGAGTTCAAAGGAACACTCAAAAGAGTTGCTCACTGTTCCCCTTATACTGCTGGCTAGTCCATACACAGGCATGTCTTCCTTCCATTTTCTGTGGCATGCCTTTCATGCTTTCCCACTTGCATCACTCATTTTTTTTTTAAAGATTTATTTATTCATTTTAGAGGGAAAGAGAGTGCAAGCGTGGGGAGGAGCAGAGAGAGAGAGAGAAATCCAAGCTGACTCCGTGTAGAGCAGGAAGCCCTACGTGGGGCTCGATTCCAAAACCCTGAAATCACGACCTGAGCAGAAACCAAGAGTCGGATGTTCAACCAACTGCGTCACCCCAGCACCCCACCCCTCACCTTTTTTTTTTCTTTTTTAAACAAATTCTATGAGGCCTCTCTAGTATGCCCATCTAAAGAGCTAGAAGGGCAGTGTTGGGTAGTTTGAGTCTTCCCAGCAAATAAGTCAAATAAATCTACTTGTCACTATCAGCATTCTTACAAGAGCACAGAGTACTAACAGAGTCTGAATTTTCCTCTCATTTTCCTGAGCACATCTTCCAATAAGTAAGAGGGGAACATCCCAGAGGAAGTTTCCCAGACCTGATATGGAAAGATGCCAGCTTGCTACAAACCACATATCTTGTTCCAGAACGTGCTTCTCTGAGGTGGCCAGAACCCATCTCCATGAAAAGTCCTACTCATTCCCATCCTCATACTAACATCATGTCCCTGGTCAGCAGTGAGTTCCAAAGAAAGAACACCCTCTTTTCCTGCTTTCTGCACAAAAGCTTGGGGATTTAAGCCAAAGCACTAAAGTCATACAGTTCAAGGATCATCCTCAAGAAATGGGACGCTAAAGATAATGTGTGGGAGGTTATGATTATTTCATTCAACTCCCTCATCTCTTCGAGAGGCCAACAGTGAATGAAGATTACAAAACGCAAGCATGGTACCTTTGTGCTTATTTCACCTCTGAGCACTAAGGATACGGCCTAGTAGAAAACAAAACCCCACTTAGTCAGCCTCCTAAATTTCCAGTCCTGGAGTGCCTGTCCAGGTGCATCCCAATAGATGGGAGGGCATGGGGGTCATAAAGCAGCAAATGGCAGATGTGTGACCACATGACAAAGCATCATGAATCATGAACTCCACTTAGGTGTCTTTGTCCAGCTACACACCCACTGTTCTCACAACAACTCGGAAGGGGTGGTAGAGGGGGACAGAACCACGTGCACAGGGGTGCACATGCTTTCCCCGCAAAGCAAAATGGACCAGCACCTGCACAACACCTTTTTTAGAAGAGTAAAAAGGCCATTTGACATAATCAGCTCTTGCAAGTTGTCTGAAACTTCTGGGATTCATGACATCATTTAAAGGCCCCAAAATGTCCTGACCGACCTAAGGCATCCTAGTAAGCAAGAGAAACACACTCAAGGATAGTATTGTTCATCGGGTAAACTTTGGTGATCATGGAGGGCTAGCCATCTCTAACAAGGATTTATTTGGTAGATCCAACACTATTTATTTCCTCCTGGTTGGATAGCAGCGTCTTCTCAAGCGCGTAAGGGTTCCAGGGAAATGTCTTGGCAGCAGCAAGATGCAGTGTAACAGAGTGGGAATGAACAGGGATTTGGATTTCTGCCTTTTCCTCTTAGTGCTGTGTAACCCTGGGCAGTTGACTTAATCCTTCTGGTCTCAGTTTCCTGAACTTTAAATGGAAATGTTAATTAACAGGAAGAATTCCAAGATGGCCCCAAGATCAATACTCCCTCTGTACATGCCCTGTATAACCTCCAGGAATGTGAATATGATGGATTTCATTCCCATTACTGGGTTATGTGATATGGCACAGCTGACTTTAAGAAAGGGAGATTACCTTGGTGGGCCTGGTTTAATCAGGTGAGCGCTTTAAAAACATCATTTTCTCCAAAAAAAAAAACAAAACAAAACAAAAAAACCCAAAACACAGCATTCTCTCCAGCTGGTCAGAGGATGAAGTCAAAGGTACACATTTTTGCTGGCTTGGAAGAAGAAGCCACAACCGTATTGTGAAATGCCTATAAGGGCCGGTGGCAAGGAATGCGGCCGCCTTGAGTACTGAGAGGAGGCCTAGCTGACAGCCAGCTAGAACATGAGCATCTTCGCCCCATAAGCCATCAACTGAATTCGACAAACAACCTGAACAAGCCTCAAAGAAGATTGCTCCCTAGAATCTCTAAAGAAGACCACAGCCTTGCTGTTACCTTGATTTCAGGCTTATAAGACCCTGAGCAGAAGACCCACACGTGTGGTGCCCAGACTTCTGACCAACAGAAGTGTCAGACGATAAATGGGTGTTATTTTAAGCTGACAACTTTGTGATCATTTGTTACATGTCAAGTGGAAGCTGACACAAGTACCAACTCTGTAAGGTTTGGATTAGGGGAAAATGGATATAAGGCACTTAGCACAGTTTCTCATGCACAGCAAATGCTCAGGAAACATGACTATCATCACTGATGGGTCCAGCAGTGCACAGAGAAAAGACAAAACTTTATGCCTTTAAATTCTGATTTTGGATAAATTACTTAATACCTTGGAGTCTCAGTTTCCCCGTTAATAAAATGAAACAGTAGAGCTCAATAATAATACTGGTATATTCACAAGTGGTAGTTCAGCTAATTGTCCCAGTAGCCTAGGAAGGTAACGTAATTTTTATCACTTTATTTACTTACTTACTTACTTACTTACTTATTTAATAGGCTCCATGCCCAGTGTGGAGCCCAATGTGGGGCTTGAACTCACTACCCTGAGATCAACACCTGAGCTGAGATCAAGAGTCACATGCTCAACCGACTGAGCCACCCAGACCCTCCTTTTCTCTTGAAATATTTTTAAGTATATTATCACTTTAGAAATGAGGACACGAGATTTA
>PISX010017579.1:0-43134 GCA_004024625.1 Mellivora capensis
AAACCAAAAGACAACTGACTGACTGGGAGAAGATATTTGCAAATGACATATCACATAAAGGGCTACTATCCAAAATCCATAAACAACTTCTCAAACTCAACACCCAAAGAACAAATAATACACTTAAGAAATGGGCAGAAGATATGAACAAACATTTCTGCAAAGAAGACATCTAAATGGCCAACAGACACATGAAAAAGTGCTCAACATCACTGGGCATCAGGGAAACACAAATCAAGACCACAGTGAGATACCACCTCACACCAGTCAGAATGGCTAAAATTAACAAGTCAGGAAATGATAGATGTTGGTGAGGATATGGAGAAGGGGGAAACCTCCTGCAGTGTTGGTGGGAATGCAAGGTGGTGCAGCCACTCTGGAAAACAGTATGGAGGTTCCTCAAAAAGTTGAAAAGAGAGCTACCCTATGACCCAGCAATCACACTGGGTATTTACCCTAACGATACAAATGTAGTGCCCAAAGGGGCACATGCACCCAAATGTTTATAGCGTCCATGTCCACAAGAGCCAAACTATGGAAAGAACCTAGATGTCCATCAACAGGTGATGGATAAAGAAGATGCATTGTATATATATACAACAGAATACTATGCTGCTATCAAAAAAAGCCAAAATCTTGCCATTTGCAATGACGTGGATGGAACTAGAGGGCATTATGCTAAGCTAAATAAGTCAATTAGAGAAAGATAATTATCATATGATCTCTCTGATATGAGGAATTTAAGAGTCAGCGCAGGTGGTCTTAGGGGGAAGGGAGGGAAAAGTGAAACAAGATGGGACTGGGGAGGGAGACAAACTGTAAGAGACTCTTAATCTCAGGAAACAAACTGATGGTTGCTGGAGGGAAGAGGGGTGGGAGGGATGGAGTGGCTGGGTTATGGATATTGGTGTGGGTATGTGCTATAGTGAGTGCTATGAATGTTTAAGACTTATTATTCATAGACCTGTACTCCTGAAGCAAATAATACATTATATGTCAATTTAAAAAAATCCTATCATTTCTCTGAAAATTACTGATTAAATCACATTTCACAAGCAAAAAAACAAATAAATGAACTTTAGAAAACTAAAAAAAGAATGTCAATTAAAAATGAGTTTTATTATTATTATTATATTATATTTATATTATATTATTTATATATTTATTACTATTCTGTTATTAAGTAAGATACGTTTCCATATGCTAATAGTTTCAGAGAGGTATGTTGCTGAAGTAGATGCCCATGATATTTGACCACAAGTCTATTGGTACAGAAACAACTGTGAAAGTCAAAATACATGGCTATTCAGGTTTAATCTAAAAAATCCAGATGGTTGTCTCATGTGTATGTTAATTTTTTAAAATACATTTATCTGGACGTTTAGTCTTACTTTTCCCTTTAAATTTAGGACACACACAGAGAGAAAAAATTTAAGAACACTTTAGCATTATTCAAAGCATTTAATTAGTTAAAGAATAAACATGGCCATTCACTTCTTCAGCCCTACAGGGAAAGATTACATTATTTAAGGAAAAGAGAATGAAGAGCTGAGCCATAAATGGGTGATTCAGAGCTGTATAAACACCCCTCCTGGAGTCTACAGTCAGACTCTTACCCTTCATCAAGCTCAGGATTGAGAGTCAGAATTATATGGACAATTTCTCCATCTTGCCACTTTGCCATCTGTCCTAAAGTGATCATTATTTTTCTACAACAATTGCATTGTGGAATCTTCATTAAGGAACAAACCACTTCTTGGAACAATTAGGCTGGCATTGAGACTGTTGGCCCAGCAAAGCACATTATTCACAAATTCCACATGCTTCCCATATGTTGGTTCCACTGCAGTCAAAACTGAAAGTCTATAGTTTCAGCCTGACTGAGAGCTTAGAAGTAAAGACTATGAAATCTGGTACATCAAACCAAATTTTGATTTTCGGTAAGGAGCCAAAGGCTAGACCTTTGGAAGTCTTCTTAATTGCGGGCAATAACTGGATAATTAGATACTTTCACTTTACGATGTGTTCATTGACCACAGCTCTGTTTAAAGCTTCCCATCTGATTTTCATTCCTTTCCCTTGTAATCTGCTGTCAACAATTACAGATGTCAGTTGAACTGGCTCACGAGCACTGAAATGAGTGAAAGATTTTATGTGTTTGACAGTCTCATAATGTCACGCCCTACTAACTCTCCCTAAGAATTGAAATAATTTTAAATGATATGTGTACTAGATGAAAAAATCAGATCAGTGTTGTCTTTATTCCTTTGTTCAATAGCATGCGATCGATACCTGCACAAATATATGTGATCGGTATGAAGCCCTGGAATAAAAGGTATGTTTAAAACAATTGGGAGATGGCTGTATTACATATTGATATGCAAACATATTTCTATTTTTTAAAAAGGCTTTATTTATTTGACAGAGAGAGATAGCACAACCAGGGGGAGTGGCAGGCAGATGGAGAGGGAGAAGCAGGCTCCCCACAGAACAGAGAGCCCCAAGCAACCTGATCCCCAGCACCCTAGGATCATGACCGGAGCTGAAGGCAGATGCCGAACCCACGGAGCCACCCAGGAGCCCCTGTGTTGCACTTTTTCTGTTCATCTGCCTGCATTTTCTCAGGGTTTAGCTATCTACTGGAAACTGTACGGACATAACCAAATAAGAAATAACCAAAATAAGAAAATGGGCTCCCCTGATGAGTGGCTTCTGTGTAACAGCTGTGCCTGATCAGTTAAAACAGCAGATAGCCCCAGATTCCTGGAAATGGAGAAATAAATTGCAATTAAAAAGTTAAAAATTAGAGAAACCAATCCATTTGAAAACATGGTAATGAATGTGTTATATATATAAAGAAAAATAGTCTGGAAATCCAGAACAAAGTGTAAACAGCAGCTATTAATTCTTGTTAATTTATTTTTTATTTTCAGTTTTGCCCATTTTGTAATAAACAATTGAAAAAAAAAACAAAAAAAAAGAGAAAATGTAGTTGTTTTTGGAAGATACTAATATCCTGGTAATTATGGATCATTTTGGAATCACATCTCACTTGAGATTTGATGACCTTCTTTCCCAATTCCAAGACTCCCTTTTTTGAAAATACTGTCCTCCACTGGAGTTAACAATGAGCTTTATGTAGTATCATCTGCAGGCTTAGTTAAAGAATGTTTACCTTCTTTTTCAGGTAATTAGTGTAAGCAATGTTGAATGTGAGGTCCCAGAGGGTTTCTTCAGCATTCCTCTTGATAGCTCCCCTTTATTTATTAAGAATGATCTTTATCCTCTAGGGGCAACTGCATGGCTCAGCAGGTTAAGAATTGGGCTCTTCATTTTGGAACAGATCATGATCTTGGGATTATGATCTCAGGTAATGGGATCCAGCCCTACCTTGGGCCCCCCAACAGCTTCACTCTCAATAGGGAGTCTGCTTGGGATTCTCTCTTTCCCTCTCCCTTTTCCTTTGCCCCTTCCTTCCCACATTCTCTCTCTATTTCTCTGAAATAAATAAATAAATAGGTAAATAATAAATATTTAAATAACATTAATAATGATCTTCACCCTTAAACCTTCTCTATATTCCTCAGCTAGCTTCTAATCCAGATCTCTATTTCAAAGGAATATTGACAGACCATCTCTGAGAGCTGTTAAGGTGGTTTAACATCTTTATAATTACCATGTTCCTTAAATTTTTTTTAATTAAAAATTACATCTTAAAAATACATTGTAAAGATGACACTAAAGCCACAGTCACTTAAATCTTTCTCTGTCATGTTTTTAATGCTGGCCTCATGCCCAACCATTGGACCTTATATTACAACTACAGTTCTCTCCTGACCGGAAACTCCGAGAATCCCAAGGTTGTTCAGAGATGTGTAATACAGGCAAAATGAAGGAATATACATTTCTCACTCCTTTAGCCTTGGAATGCTACAGCCAATACCTTAGGAGAACCGTCCTTAAGGGGGGTGGGGGGTGGGAACTTCCCAGAAAATCAGAGTATCTACTAAACTCAGTTTGTTGGGGGTAACCATTCATGGTGGATCTAAACTTAGTTTTGAGAAACTGAATCGAGGTTGTCTGTAGACACAAGGCTTTTGAGAAATAAAGCAATTAGATTAAGCAGCTTGAATAGTGCTTTAATTACTTGTGTATCTTAGTTTTCATAGTGCAGGCAATTAGATAGGTTTCTCCAGCATGAAAATAGGTCATTCAACAATTTTTTACATTTAGTATTTTTAAACCAAAGAATGAGTCCATACACAAAAACTTAAAAAAATTGTACAATAATTACCATTGTCTCTAAGCCCAAGTGCCACTAGGATTTATTTTTATTTTTTTAACTCTCACTATTTATATCATGCTTATTTTTTTCATAGCTCTCTCTGTGCTTAGTTTGCAAGGATAATTCCTCTCCAATACCTTTCCATTTTCTAATAATGTCCTTTGTTTCTTTACAACACTGTATGCACAGACCATGAGGACTCTGATGTCATTTTACTACATAGGCTGAGCCCTCTACCTTGATAGCCACCTGTGTTCTAGATCTTTGCTTCTTTTTTCAAATTCTAATGTAAACATAACTTTTCTGTTTCATTTTCTTAAAACCATGTTTTAGTGAAAATTAGCTAATCTGATGAACTCAAATGCTAATTAGTTCATAAAACTCCATGGTAAAATGTCATCCATCTTCAGTAAAAATTAATCTAGACCTCCTAGGGACAATTAACCTAAAGAAATTTATATTGTGTTAGGGATTTCAGACACTGTTTTCAGACTTAAGAAATGAATGTTTTTCTTTAGTCAGCTGATTGTTAATATCTCTTAATGGTTTGTTCCTTGACTGTGGACCTCAGACTTCCAAGTCCATCACTAGACCTAATCAATCAATAATAATCTGAATTTTGACAAGATTCCTAGGGATTTATGTAAACACTAAAATATTTGGTAAGCACACTTTAAGTCCCATTGTATTAATATTTATATAATAATATTGTATGTTAATACTAAGACAATGCATTAATACTAATGCAAAATGTATTAGTACTAAGACCCAATATTTTGAGTGTTTTTCTGTGCAGGCACTGTGATAAGTGCTTTGCATGTGTTATTTTACTTACCCCTCACAATAACTCTATAAAGTAGGTGTATTATTGAAATTTTTCAGATTGTGTGCCAAGCCTGAGAGTTCCTATAGCTTGCTTCAAATCACAGAGCTATTACTTGTAAGAATTGGGAATTAAAGTCAGCCCCATTGAATGCCTGACCATAAGAACTCAACCATATCTTCCATGTGTAGAAGGGCTTATGCCATTGGGCTTGTTTGGCAAAACAAGGAAGTGGTAAGTAAATTACCCTGGTGGGATTACTATAGCTAGTGGTAGTTGCATCTTCAGATAGAAATTGCCAGGAATAGCATTTTGTCCATTCAGGTTGGCTAAACAAGTCTCAAAAGCTCATAAATCTAAGAAGAAACAAGCACCCACGACCTTCTCTATCTTCTTACCTTTTTCTCTGGGGTAAGTTCAGCATCATTGTTAGCCATCCAAAATTGATTTCTGGAAAATTGACTGCCTTGTTTTGACTTTCTATGTTACCATCTTGGCGGATTCAAAATCAAAGTTTCAGATAGTAGAGATTTCCAAGTGTATCAGTAAGTAATTCCACTTGACTTTTCAAAGAAGCAGTACAGGGAAAATGTCTGAATGACTTAGGAATGGCAACTTTTCAGACAGAGAATAACTGGGGAAGCATACAGAAGTGACAATATTAAATGGAAAATGCCAGAGATGGGTTCCAAAATTAGTTTACTCTTAATATGAAAATTCCTCTTTTGATAAAAAGCTAATACAGGATTACTTATATAATACAGAGGTGCTTAAATTAAAACAGAAATTGAAACCATTCCCAATCTTGTCCTTACCATTTTATTTTCCAGAAACAACCATCATTAAGCTAGATGATAAGTCTTTAGGGGGTGACCTATCTCTATATCTATCATGTATATAATTTTAATTTTAAAAAATTGAGGTTATATTAAGCATGTTACTTTGTACCATTCACTCTTCTATTAATAATAAGTTATGAACATATCTTAGTGTCAGGATGTGAAAATCTATGCCATTACTTCAATGGCTACAGTTAGTCCATTGTATGGAGCCATATTATAAAAAGAAAAATTTTCTATGGATAAATATTTGTGTCATTTTGTTTTGCCATTACTGTGATGCAAAAAGTATCCTGAATCCATATTATTCCACACATATTTCCTAACATGAATATCTTTAAGGATAACTTACTTGGTATACATTTAAGGATACACTTACTCTACATTACCAAATTGCTCTTTTTTATGTTTATTTTTTTATGTTTTTATTTAAATTCCAGTTAGATGACATAGAGTGTAATGTTAGTTTCACATGTAGAATTTAGTGATTCAACACGTATATGCAATACCCAGTGTTCGCTCATCACAAGTACCCTCTTTAATCTGCATGACCTATTTAACACAACTCCCTCCACCCACCTCCCTTCTGGCAACTATCAGTTTGTTCTCTATAGTTAAGAGTCTGTTTCTTGTTATGCCTCTCTCTTTCCCCTATGTTCATTTCTTTTGTTTCTTAAATTCCACATATGAGTGAAATCATATGGTATTTCTCTTTCTCTGACCAACTTATTTTGCTGAACACAAGACACTTTAGCTCCATCCATGTCATTGTCAATGGCAAGATTTCATTCTTTTTTATGGCTGAGTAATATCCATTTTATATATGCCATAGGTTCTTTACACATTCATCAATCAATGGAAATTTGGGCTCTTTCCATAATTTGGCTATTGCTGGTAATGCTGCTATAAAAATCGGGTTGTATGTATCCCTTTGAATTAGAATTTTGGTATTCTTTGGCTAAATACCTAGTACTGCAGTTGCTGGATCATTAGGTAGTTCTATTTTTAACTTTTTGAGGAACATCCTCACTTATTTTCCCTGAGTGGATGTACCAGTTTGCAATCCCACTAACATGTAAGAAAGTTTCCCTTTCTCCACATCCTCACCAACATTTGTGTTTCTTGTGTTGTTAATTTTAGCCATTCTGATTGGTGTGAGATAATATCCATTACAGTTTTGATTTGTAATTCCCTGATGATGAGGGAAGATGAGTACCATTTCATGTATCTATTGGCTTTCTGTATGTCTCCTTTGGAAAAATGTCTATTTGTGTTTTCTGCCCATTTTTAAATTGGATTATTTGCTTTTGGGGGGAATTTTATATGTTCTTTATATATTTGGAATACTAGGCCTTTTTCAGATATGTCATTTGCAAATATCTCCTCCCATTCCACAGAATGTCTTTTAGTTTTGTTGATGGTTTCCTTTGCTGTACAGAAGATTTTTATCTTGGTGAAGTCCCAGTAGTTTATTTTTGCTCTTCTTTCCCTTGCCTCAGGAGTCCTATGTAGTAAGAATTTACTATGGCCGATGTCCAAGAGGTTATTGCCTATTTTCTCCTCTAGGATTTTTATGGCTTTCTGTCTCACATTTGGGCCTTTAATTCATTTTGAACTTATTTCTGTGTTTAGTATTAAAAAAGTGGTCTAGTTTCATTCTTCTGAATGTGGCTATCCAGTTTTCCCAACAGTATTTATTGAAGAGACTGTCTTTTTTCCATTGGATATTCTTTCCTGCTTTGTGAAAAATTAATTGATTGTATAATTGTAGGTTCATTTCTGGGTTTTCTATTCTGTTCTATTGATCTGTGTGTCTCTTTTTGCACTAGTACCAGACTGTCTTAATTACAGCTTTGTAATATTAACTTGAAGTTTGAAATTGTGACGCCTGCTGCTTTGCTTTTCTTTTTCAAGGTTGCTTTGGCTATCCAGGGTCTTTTGTGGTTCAATACAAATTTTTAGATTGTTTGTTTTAGCTTTGTGAAAAATGCTGGTGATATTTTGATAGGGATTGCATTAAATGTGTAGATTGCTTTGGGTAATACAGACATTTTAACAATATTTGTTCTTCCAATCCATTAGCATTGGATGTTTTTCCATTTTTTGGTGTCATTTTCAATTTCTTTATATTTTATAGTTTTCAGACTACAGATCTTTTACCTCTTTGCTTAGGTTTATTCTTAGATATCTTTTTTGGTTTTGGTGCAGTTGTATGAGAGCAATTCCTTGATTTCTCTTTCTGCTGTTTCATTATTGGTGCACAGAAATGCAACAGATTTCTATACATTGATTTTGTATCCTGCAACTTTACTGAATTCATCTATCAGTTCTAACAATTTTCTGACAAAGCCTTTAAGGTTTTCTATATACAGTGTTATGTTATCTTCAAATAGTTGATTTCTGGGGTTTTAGCTTCACCTACAAATTGCTCTTTTTAAAAATAAGTGGCATCAGTTGACATTCTTATCAGCAATGTATGAGCCTTCATACTGGTTACCTCAGACTTTCAAAAATTTTACCAATGTGACAGCTGAAAAGGTATATCTTATTGGTATTTTTAATTTTTATTTATTTGACTATTAAAATTGAAGTTTTCATATAATTATTGACTGTATTTCAATTTTTATAATTTCCTAATATAATTATTTTGCCTCTTTTACATTTGAAAGTTTGTATTATTATCTGTAGGATTTATATGTAATATGGGTGTTAATGCTTTTCCCTCAATTATACACTTTTTCTTAGCTTATAATTTAACTGTAATAGTATCTCTTAGACAAATACCTTAAACTTTAGGAAATAACATCTGCAATTATTTCTTAAGATATTTTATCTTAAAATCCAGTTTATCTAATATGCTATAATCCATTATTTTTCTGGAAAATATCATGCATATATTTATCAATCAAAAATTAGAACTTAATATATTAAAGCCTGATGTTTTATATAATTTTTGGTCATCATCAGCACAGCTAGAAGTTTTTATTTCTTTCAGTTTCCATTCTTTTAGGTCATAATAATGACCTAATGATTTTTAGGTCATAATAATAATAACTTCCTAAATCATTTTTCTTGGCAGTCGTTTTGTACTGAAATTCTCACCCTAAACTTATTAAGACCTCAGATAGTATAAGTGAAATAAATACATGCATTTTGTTCACAGATCTCCAAACTGGAGTTCACATTTTACTGCACTGCTCTTCAAACTCTAATAAATGTGATAGATCACTACTAAAGAAGGTTATTCTTTCAAGCAAACTCCAAGAGTCAGGAAGACTCTATGCAGCTCTTGTGAGTGGAGATGGGAGAACCAGAGGGAGAGGGAGAGAGAATCTCAAGCAGACTCCCTGCTAAGTGCAGAGCCTAACATGGGGCTTGATGTCAGGACCCTGAGATCATGACCTGAGCTAAAACCAAGAGTCAGACACTTAACTGACTGAGTCACCCAGATGCCACTAATAATCTAATTATTATTATTTAATAGAGGTTTAATCACTGTTAACCTTCCAAAAATAAAATAAATCTCAAGCTTTGTCATTTTTAATTATTTTAGAAAGCATGTAAAATATCAAGTAAGTTTTACTTGCCTAAGTCTTCATTGGCCAAATGAATCAAAGTACTACGTAACCTACTGACACATTTTTAGGATGTAGAGACAAGCAGTTTTTGAGTATGTGATCCAACTCTAGATCCACATGCAAAATATTTACCACCATATGTGACATCTTCTGTAATTTCCTGCTTGATTTTTTTAATATATGAAAAAACATTACAACACTCCCTGTATGAAGTCAGAGTTATTATTAGATGTTAATACCATGTAACTTAATTTGTGAGAACTACAAAACAAATATGCTGTTTGGGTGTCACTTTTTTTCAGCATATGTTTTATCCTCCTAGAATTACTTGTCTGACAACAGGTGGCCTCTTAAGAATACAGAATGACAGTTTCTTAGTAACTAAACTGTAAACATTTCTTCCTGGAAGACTGGAAATGCAAGTAAAGAAGTCACAGTTTTCACATTAGCAGATTTGAAGAATAACAGCTAAAATTTAACTATTATATATAAAGTGACTCAAAGTATGGGTTTTTATTATACATAATTAAAACAAGAGAATGCTTATATTTTGAAGTATTTACAAATAAATATATAAGCATGGTCATTCTGTTTTGTTAACTAAATTTATTAAAGGTTATGTATACATAATGATTTGGAAACACTGAACATAAATAATTTCTTCCAATCATTGGTATACTCCTCTCATGCATTAAATTCATAAGAAAACTTTCTGGCACATGAAAAGGATAAGAAAGATGAATATTCTTATTTGCTATAGTGATTATTGATGTTGACAGTGGCCTACATTATTCCAATGCTCTTTAAAAAACTATAAGTAGAATAAGCAAAATTATCATTATCATTTCTAACTTTCAAGATAAGTACTTTACTGCCCAGGATTATTCTCAAATTTAAAACAGGTGAGTCATTCCCCTTTTTATTAAAAAGAGTACAAGATGGGGCGCCTGGGTGGCTCAGTGGGTTAAAGCCTCTGCCTTCGGCCCAGGTCACGATCCCAGGATCCTGGGATGGAGCCCCGCATCGGGCTCTCTGCTCAGCGGGGAGCCTGCTTTCCCCTCTCTCTCTGCCTACTTGGGATCCCTGTCTGTCAGATAAATAAATAAAAAATCTTAAAAAAAATAAAAAGAGTACAAGAGCATGTCAGCTCTATTAATAATTACTAGTATATATTTCTTCCCATAATCATTAATCTCCTTCCATTTTATATTCTGGAATAGAAAACAATTATGTACTCAATAGTCCTTGAATAATATTCTGATTTACAAATGGTTACAGTATGCAAAGAGATGATTTATTTTTCAGACCCACCCCCCTCCCCTCCCAAACCCTCAATCTGAGAAACAGACTGAGGGTTTGGGAGGGGAGGGTGGAGGGGAATTGGGTGAGCCCAGTGGTGGGTATTAAGGAGGGGATGTATTGCATGGAGCGCTGGGTGTGGTACATAAACAATGAATTATGGATCACTGAAAAAAAATTGAATTTAATTTAATTTAAAAATAAATAAAGACCTAAAAGACAAAGAAAATAAAAAATATAAATAATATATATATATATATATTTTTTTTTTGAGAGAGAGATCACAGGTAGGCAGAGAGGCAGGCAGAGAGAGAAAGAGAGGGAAGCAGGCTCCCTGCTGAGCAGAGAGCCCAATGCAGGGCTCGATCTCAGGACCCTGAGATCATGACCTGAGCCGAAGGCAGCGGTATAACCCACTGAGCCACCCAGGTGTCCCCCAAAATATTAATATTTCTTAAATAAAAAAGAAAAGAGGTTATTTATTTCTTTCCAAAAACTGAGCTCATAAGAGATACACTTTTCACCGCTTCATTACCAAGACCTGAAAACTATATCAACATACATTTTCAACACAGGATATCTTGCATTTTTTTTCTTTTTTTGCTGCATTCTTTAATCAAACTTAGACTTTTTATTTTTTTTTAAAGATTTTATTTATGGGACGCCTGGGTGGCTCAGTTGGTTAAGCAGCTGCCTTCGGCTCAGGTAATGATCCCAGCGTCCTGGGATCGAGTCCCACATCCGGCTCCTTGCTCGGCAGGGAGCCTGCTTCTCCCTCTGCCTCTTCCTGCCACTCTGTCTGCCTGTGCTCGCTCGCTCTCTCTCCCTCTCTCTCTGACAAATAAATAAATTTTTTAAAAAAGATTTTATTTATTTATTTGACAGACAGAGATCACAAGTAGGCAGAGATGCAGGCAGAGAGAGAGGAAGAAGCAGGCTCCCTGCTGAGCAGAGAACTCAATGTGGGGCTCAATCCCAGGACCCTGGGATCATGACCTGAGCTGAAGGCAGAGGTTTTAACCACTGAGCCACCTAGGCGCCCTCAAACTTGGGCTTTTTAATAGGAGGTAGAAACAAGACTCTTTCTGTTTGGGATTTCTGACTGAGGTAAACAAAGTACAAGATGTGCCAAAGAACATTCATTTTCTAAAGCATCCATCAAAGGCTGCCCTCTCTCTACCTCGAGACTACAGAAAGAAAGGCTGCAAAATACCAAAAGGAAGAAAACCTAGAGAAACTTCTCTGCAAAGATTTTTAAAGGATTGTATTCTTTTCCTTGCCCCTCTGCTCAGAAAAGAGAGAAGTTTATGTCTTTCTCAATCAAGCCAGGTGGTGCTCAAGAGAACCCCTTTGAGAACTTGGAAGTTGGGTGTCCATATCTTCTTCATATGTAAACAACTGCCAATGGTCAAAGCCTGGCTGGAGCTGCCTCTGTAATAGGGGAAACAGAAATCTACAATGGGAACAAGCCTTGCTTTTACCAGTGACACAGCAGAGATGCTTGTTTCCAAGAACCAACTTTGGTATCTGCAGAACTGATTCGGAATGGAATTATCTTGAAAGGAACCCCCATGTACAAGGCCTAAATTGATGGTCAAAATCAACTCAATACAGTGTCTTTTTACTATAGTAGCCAAGAGCTGAAGAAGTCATAAGCAGCCTAAGGAGGAAGGTGTCACCTGTGAAAAGCAAGGCTGCTATGGGAGGTCACAAGGGGGTGGAACTTCTAGGTAGTCACAAAATTGCCCCATGAGAAAAGTAGCAGTTAAGGCATCTCACAGAGACAACTCTAAAGACCAATTACGAGAGCAGCATTCAAGCTAGAATTAGTCAACCCCCTGCTTGCAACTGGAGGTCCAAGACAGGGAACTAGCTAGTAGAAAAGATGATAGAGATCTATAGTGAAGTAACCTTTCATGGCCCTTCCCTGCAGGCTTCCCAGCAACAAATGATACTGAGTTTTGCTCTCCATATATCTTGTTTGGTAAAGGGTCTGTTCAGATTTCTTTGAGGGTTTTTTTTTTTAAGATTTTATCTGTTTATTTGACAGAGAGAGAGATCACAAGTAGGCAGAGAGGCAGACAGAGAAAGAGGGGGAAGCTGGCTCCCCACTGAGCAGAGAGCTTGGCACGGGACTTGATCCCAGGACCCTGAGATCATGCCCAGAGCCAAAGCAGAAGCTTAACTCACTGAGCCACCCAGGTGCCCCTAGATTTTTTTGAGGGTTTTTAACAACCCTCCCTTATAAGTGAGGTTGAAAGTTCTTTTTATACCTTGGATATAATTCCTTTGTCAGATTTATTATTTGAAAATGTTTTCTTTCAATCTTCTGATTATCTCTTGATTCTCTTAAAATTTTTGAAGAGCAGAAGATTTTAATTTGTATGAAATATAATTCATTATTTTTTCTCTTATGTATTATACTTTAGTGTAACTTCAGTGTCATCTTATGGACATCTAAGAAATCTTTGACTAACCCAAGTCACAAAGATTTTTCTCCTTATTTTCTAGAAGTTGCATAGCTTTAGTCTACACAACCATTAAATTTCTGTAAAGGGTGAGGGCTATGAAGTTCTTTCTTCCCTTCCTCTTTCTTCTTATTGCATATAGAGCCATAACTATTAACTCAGCATTAAAGAAAAAAATAAACAAACTACCCTTTCTTCATTCAATTACCTTTGCAACTTTGTCACATTTCAGTTGTCCAAATATATACGGATTTATTTCTGGATTCCTTGTTCTATTTCACTGATATATTTGTTAGTCTTGACATCAACCCCAAACTCTGAAAATTACTGTAATTTTAGAATAATCCTTGAAATCAGATAGTGTCAGTCTTTCAACTTTGTTGTTATTCTTCAAAAATGTTTTGGCTATACTAGGTTCTTTATATTTACATATAAACATCAGGATGCACTTTTCAATTTCTACTAAAAATCCTGCTTGATTTTTTATTGATATTGCATTGAATCTATAGATCCAGTTGGGGAGATTTGAAGTATTAATGATACTGAGCTTTTGACTAGTGGGAAAAGATCATTCACTTAGATTTTTTGAAATTTCTCCCATAAGATTTTGTAGATTTCAGTGTACATACAGACCTCATATCTTTTATCCAATTTATCTTTACTTGGCTGAGTGACTACAAAAAATAAAAACAAGTTTTCTGAGACATGAGAGCTGTAGTCTTCACTTTATAAAAAAAGCAAGGAGTTACCTTTAAGCCCTCACGCAAACAGTTGTATATAAAATAAGACAATAGATTCCCCTGAAAAAATGACTGGTTCATTTTGCTAGAGCTGCTAAGTGTAGAAATGATGGATGGTGGCAGGCTTATGATCAGAATGAGCCTTGTTGAGGACTTAGAATGAGATGATAGTCAATGAGAGAATAAAGTCTAGGATTCTGTTGTGCACATAAGTGTGAGTTTTTTAGTGATGAGGGGCACCTGGGTGGCTCAACCATTAAGCAGCTGTCTTCAGCTCAGGTCATGATCCCAGGGTCCTGGGATTGAGCCCCCCATCAGGTTCCCTGTTCAGAGGGAAGCCTGCTACTCCCTCTCCAACTCCCCCTGCTTGTGTTCCCTCTCTCACTGTGTCTCTGTCAAATAAATAAATAAAATCTTGAAAATTGTTTTAGTGATGAAATTTTTAAAAAATATATTTTTAGGCTGGCCTGTAATGTCTACTCATGTCCTCTTGGCAGTATCAGATAGATATACTACTTACTGCAGTATCAATATGATCAAAATGAAATAACTGCTTTACTCTAATGCTGATCAACACCAGGTTGGTTCTGTCCAATGTTAGTAAAATCCCTGTGTCTAGCTTTCTATAAAAATTAAATAGCTAATACCTGTGATGAATGGTGTAGGCACTGACCACCTTGAGTCCAAAGTTACATGCCTATAGAGCCTCCTATGACAGCCCAGAGCTCTATGTCAATTAAATAATATTGTTAAAAGAGAATCTACATGACTTTAAGAAAGAAGACCATTTGAGCTCAAGTCTTAAGTGTATTTCTTTCCCTTGTGCACAATCTTGAATCAACTAGTCTGTGGGGAAATTATTTGGTATTGAAATGCCTCACAGCTATGTTAGCTCCCTTGAGTGGCAGTTGACAATTCTGAAAGGCTATAGCCTCAGAGGTTGATGAGTCTCCTACCCATCCTGTATTCCAAACAAAGTTATTTTTAACTCCACTATCGGTGCACATGACTGTCCTTGCCGGGCAACTGAGCCACACTGATAGGATGTTTCTATTGCTGAGGTGAGAGATTGGGGCACAGCCAGTGGTTTCACAGGATTCCTTAGGGTAGTGGAGAGCACCACAAAAAAAGAATGACAATTGAAATAAAACAAATAATAAAACAGCTATATTAGTGAACTATTCAGGAATACTAGCAAATGAAAAGTTACAGGGACTTTCTAATTTGATTATTCCAATGACATCCAACAGTTCAAGTGTTGGTGGGATAATGGTGACAGTGCAAAGACCAATTTAAGGAGTTCTCTTGACATTCATTTCATAGGGTAGTTTTTAAAGACATGCTTAATCTTACCAACATTTTGATGTCCTTGGAGAGCTTCATTCAGTTCACACATCATCCCACTCTTCATAAATCACTCAGCTGCTGACTTTAAACTTCAGTTCACTCAATGCAACACTTACTGAGCAACTAGCATGTGCCAAGCATTGAATTAGGGCTTGAGGGTATTCCAAAATAAATAGAACATAGCCTCTACCCTCCAGAAGATCACAGTCCAATAGAGAGGAGAGACACGCACATCAATACTTTTAAAACAAGGGGATCTTTGATAAGTGTTTCTACTATCAGGTTGTAGAAAATAAGATGACTTCTGGCTGTGTGAAAGAACCTAGACAGAGCACTTTCTTTTCTCCCATTCATGACCTTTGCAACCTCTTCTTATAAGACTCCGCTTTTGCTCACCATGCTATCACATGTTACCAAGTAGAATACTTAAAAGTACAATAATAATTACCTAGCCTTGGTTTAGTGAGAAAAAAAAATCTCACACACAGAAAAAAAAAATAGTCTGGCATAGGTGATTTCTAAGTGAGGTATAGTAACTGAAGGATATCATTAAGGACCTGGGCTCTCCACTCAGCCAACTTTGGTATTTGATTTTTTATTATTTAGCTTGTTACTTCCTGGTTGTAAGAGGGCTGCCTCAGCTTAAATATCATTTGCTAACCAATCTATCCAAAATAAGAAGAAAAGAGTAAGATTTGTCACTATTTCTTTATATCAGGGACACAAATCCTGTCCATTAACATCCCAGGATATTTCTCTTACATTTTCTTTACCAGTACTGGGTCATGTTTACTCCAAATGGAATTACTTAAGCAAAAGGGAAAATAGCCATCTTCCTTGTCTTTAAACAATCATCATTCATTTCCCGAATCTGTGGAGGGGCCTGCTTTCCCTGAGCCTGTCATTGCCCAAACAAATCCAAAAATGTGTGAACCAAAACAAGGAGGAAAAGAGAGTTGATGACCAACAGAGTCTGCCAGGATATATTCATATAACCAAATTTTTGGAGATTACATTGTCACTAAAACTGAAATGCCTACACCATCACCAAATCTAAAATAATTTTTGCTGACAAAAGTATCATGGGGACAAGGAAGGTGATATCCTGGATGATGAGGAATAGGCTCATAGTTCCATCAGAGGGTCTTGGCATGTGATCTTAAGGAACGAATACCTACAGGCCTGATTCTTAAGCCACATCTAAAAGCAGCCTGAGCTGCTTTTAAAAGTATTGATGCCTACTTTCAGTATCTCACTAAAGTGGAATTATACAGTTTGTCCATCTGTGGCTGACTTATTTCACTTAGCATAATATTCTCAAAGTTCATCCATATTGTAGCATATGACAGAAGTGCCTTCTTTCTTGGACTGAATAATATTTCATTTTGTATATATACCACATTTTCTAACAGCTTAGAATTTCAGTCATGCAGGGTGAAAAAGTTCCAGAGTCTTAGAGATCTGCTATATAACAATGAGCATATAGTTAACAATACTGTATTGTACCCTTTAAAACTCATTAAGAAGGTGGATTTCATGCTATATGCTCTTTACCACAACTATGTGCACAAACACACATATACACAAACACACACATGTACACACAAACACATATAACTGCCCCTGTCACTGGAGATACTGATTTTCAGATTTAGTTTGTATGGGCTAGAGTCTGGAGTTTTCTGGGTTTGTGTTTTCATTGGTTGGTTGTACATTTCCATGGCAATTCTAAAGTGTAACTGACCCAGACAGTCTTAATGCTCCCCTTAGCTTGATTAGACTTAAAACAGATTTCTTCCCCACTGTAGTTCCCTGCCTTTCCTTTTCTTAAAGCATTTACTTTAGAAAGTTTGTCGATTTTCTCTGTGCTCCTTTGAAATGTATGCAAATCTATTCCCAGCCTCTTGCTAGTTTTACAATCCAGGAAGTGTCTTTCTCAAGGAACTGCTAACCACTCTGTGAAAATTAAACATTCAACGAGATAGTCCCCCTATTTCCCAGTCTCCGTGGGAGGGTAGAAGACTGACTTAGATGGATGGGCCCCTGTTAGTGAACACAGATGCCCTACACCAAGAAGAACATTTGTAAACTCAGGAATAACTCAATGTGCTCACTATACCCCATTGATGAACATCGCTCCTAACCTCCTCCAGTACTTTTCCATTGGCTCACCCCAGCCCATAAAACCCCTTCTGCCCCTTGTCCCAACAGATCTGGCTGTTTACACTTGACCTGTGCTCACCCCTATTGCTGACAATAGTATAGGAATGAAATCAACTTCTGTTTGCCCACCCTGACCAGTGTGACTTGTTCTGTTAGCATAATCAGTTATGAATATCTAAGTGGCTTTAGAAGATCTTTCTCTAAGTCTACTGAACCTCAATAGATCTTCGTTTCCCTATATGTAAATAGCACCTTCCTCATAAATTGGCTGTAGAGAGTAGGTGAGATAGGCATACTCCCTAACCTGGGGTGAGGGGGGTACTCAAAAATTTCTTTTTTCCCCTTGGGAACAATAGGTGCATGGCTAAGAGTTAGACAAGCTGACTTCCATAGGCTTCAGTTTACATTTGACTGCATTTGTCAATGCAGTCACCCAGAAAATAATTTCGCTTCATAGGGACTGCTTTGATGAACCAATTTCATCATTACTCATGTTTTAAGAATACAGAGTAGCTAAAGAGCTGAGATAAAGAGTTAATTGATTTGCATTTTAAGGACAGTGGGAAGTGATTATATTATATATCTGGGAGTTAGCTCTCATGCCTGATCATCTTTTGATTGTGTCTCTACCTACCTTTATATCTGAATATAGAATTAAATTCTTCCTGTGGACATCACCCTCTAATCCCTCTTGCTTGCCTCCCATCATACTGCTAATGCTGGGGGTCTTTCTTATTTTCTTCTATTTCTTATTTTCGCCTTTCTGTTTTTTCTTAGCATTTAACTTTACATGTGTGTTTGTTTACATCCCTTTCTTGAGCCTCACACATTCCCTTTCAGCGAGGGAGGCCACATAAACCCTATTATAAATTAAGAAACTGAAAGCAGAATTACTTTTCAAAATGCAAGTAGGTGGCCACTGGAAGTCACTGGATGAAATTCCAATGATCTAACTCTAAGCTCAGTGTATTTTCTACTTTGCCATGCTAACATATTCTAAAATATGTCATCAACATACCTTTATATTTCTAGCTTTCATGAAAATGTCTAGTTAAATATCAACCTCCAGGCCCCTAGCCTTATTTTCTTCTCTTCTTTAAGCCACCTGCCTAACTAAATTTTTGAATATTGCTAGGACTGTCTCTTACCTATGTCCTGAAGAGTGTATTTACACTTTTGGGGTATACTTGAAGAAAACTGCTGAATAAGATTAAGAGCTATTGGTGAACTCTTTGCTGATGTTGTTCCAGCTTCTAGGTTGCAAGATCTCCAGCATCTGGAGCAGCGGTGCCATTTCCCCACATAACAAGTAGTCCCAGAGCTTTCTTTACCACATCCTGTCTCTCTGTGTTAGAATTCATTACTCCAAGCCTGGGCATGTGGTGGACTGTGATACACATGTACCAGAGCTGGATAAAGTTAGTTGTCAGATAAAATCTTCCCCTGACTCTAAAATCTTTTAAGGAGATGAGTTTGGTAATGGACTCACCAGGTCCTGTTGAAATGAACTCATTCACAGCCAAGCCTAATAAGGAGAAAGAAAGTTTGCCTTCTGATGTAAATCAAGGCCTCAGCTATAGACCTCTGGGATTAAAGAACATAAATGAGGAGGAGGGGCAAGATGGTGGAGAAGTAGGAAACCCTTTTTCAACCGGTCCCCTAAAGTGAGCTAATTACCTACCAGAACACTCTGAACACCCATGAAACCAGCGAGAGATGTAGGATTATACACTTCTGGATCTCTATAGGGGCAGAAGACATGAGTGGAGAGGTAAAGTGTACTGGGAATGATTGGACTGATATCAGAGGATAAACAGAAGGGGGAGGGAGCCACCAGAAGCAACCTATTGGAAAGTAATACCCCAATACAAAAGTGCCCTGTGATTGGGGACCAGCGTAAACTCGAGTCTAGTTAAAAGCACTCAAAAAAAACCCAAAAGATCTTAAAGGGCAACTGGTAGAATCGGGCAGTCATGGGCATGGGCCTAAGGCCATGGACCCAGGACAGCCACTGCTGGTGACCACCCATGCCAGAAAGAGTGCAGCGGAGCCTCCAGTTCCCAGTCCCAGAGCCTCCAGGGTTTGTGGCTTGCACCACTGTTCACCTGAGGTGTACTCCTGCCCCCACATGAGGGAGTCTGGTGGGCATGCTCTAGAACCACAGCCTTTTGCACTCTGCAGTCCCTGCATGACCAGGGTCTGACCTGTGCTTCCCACCTGCACCTGAGAGTGCTCTGTACAGGCACCAGCCAGTGGTCTCTAGGAGCAGCCAAGAGTCTGAACACTCCCAGCCGGGACTTGAAGGAAATACCCCAGACAGCAGTCCAGGCAAAGGCAGCCACCGGAAGTGGGCTCTCTGGACCAATATCGCTCCCGGTTTTGGCACGGGGGTGCAGAGATGAGCGGGCGCTTCAGACAAACCCTGAGACAGGGGCTAGGGACGTGCACTGCCTGTGGGAGGTTGCATGACTCAGCGGAGTTGTTTGCAGAGGGGGAGTCTGTGTGTTCTGGACCACCCAGAGGGGAGAAGACTGAGGCTTCTCTCTGAAGCGGAGGTCTGGGTGCAGTTTGCTTTCCACTAAACCCCCAAAAAGCTGGCAAAGAACAAAAACCTCCAGAGAGCAAAAGCCTGAAAAACCAGTTTCTACAGAGCCCAGCCCCTTGATTGGGAGCATGAGGACTCAACCCAAGCAAGAGTGACTGAAAAACAATGTGGCAGTCCCCTCCCCCATAAAGCCAGCCAAAAGAACGAGAGGACAACCACCACAGGGTCCCCATAAATCTGTAAAACCCCAATATCAAGGGAAAACAATATATTAAGCTCCCGGTATTGCCCTAAAACCTGTATATTTCATAAATACAACCTTTATTTTTAATTCATTCTCACTATTCTTGTTCTTTTTTTTTTTTTTAACCTACTTAACATTACAACTAGAGGTTTAATACATGTTCCATAATAACCTTTTAACTTGAACTTTTTTCACACATATACCTGTATTTTTCTTTTTCATTTCTATTTTTTAAAAAATATACATATAAATATAAGCTTCAAGGTAATTCTCTTTCCCTAATCAATACTACCCCTATATATAAACCTTTAATTTCCCTTTATCTCTGGAAAGTTGAGTCCCTTAACAAAAATATCAAGATACACCCAGGAAGAATAAAATAAACTTCCTCGTCCACATTGAGGATTTACAACCACCCTCCCATCTTTTTCTTCTGTCAGTATTTCTGAGTATTTGTTTTTGTTCTGGTATTATATAAATCTCATCCTTGGGGTTCATTTTGGCTGAGTTCTTTATTTTCTTGTCATTTACTTTTGTCAGTCTTTTTCTTTGTCCATTTTTGTTTGTACACCTTATAAATCTTGCCTTTGGGGTCCATTCTGGCTGGGTGTTCTCTTTTTTTCTGCCTCTCTCTCTCTCTCTCTCTCTTTTTTTTCTTTTTTCTTTCTTTTTGGTGGAGACTTCCGATTCCTCAGAAGTGTTCCAGGGTGTACCTTGCCTGGATCATGGTTGATATATTCAGCTATACATCCCCTCAACCACCTCTTACCAAAATGACTAGGAGAAGGAACACCCAACAGAGGAAAAATTCAGAGACTGTGCCCTCTCCATCAGAGCTATTGGATATGGACATAAACAGTATGTCAGAAAGAGAATTCAGGGTAACAATTATCCAGGCAATGGCTAGGTCGGAGAAAACCATTAGTGACAACATGGAATTGATTAGGGCAGAAGTGAAAGCTGCCTGGAAAGAGTTAAAAATTCTATCAATGAGATCCAATCTAATCTAAATACTCTAAGAGCTGGGGTAACTGAGGCAGAAGATAGAATTAGTGATCTAGAAGACAAACTGATAGAGAAAAAGGATCAGGAGGGGGCCTGGAACAAATAACTTAGAAGCCATGAAAACAGAATTAGGGAAATAAATGACACTATGAAACATTCCAATGTCAGAATTCTTGGGATCCCTGAGTGGGGGGAGGTGGGATGAAAGAAAGAAGACTAGAAGATACAGTTGAACAAATTCTCCATGAAAACTTTCCCAATCTGGGGAATGGAAGCAGTGTTCATGTCCTAGAGGCAGAAAGATCACCCTCCAAGATGAACGAATCTAGAAAGACCTCGAGACACTTGATTGTGAAACTGATGAATCATAATTTCAGGAGCTCTTGAGAGCAGCTAAGGGGAAGAGATTCCTTATATACAGAGGAAGGTCTATCAGAATAATGTCAGACCTGTCCACAGAAACCTGGCTTGCCAGAAAGGGCTAGTAAGACATATCCTGGGCACTAAATGAGAAGAACATGCAGCCAAGAATACTTTATCCAGCAAGGCTGACATTCAAAATGGATGAAGAGATAAAGAGCTTCCAAGACCAGCAAAGTTTAAAAAAGTATGTGACCACCAAGCTGGCACTACAAGAAATATTAAAGGAGGTTCCATTAAAGAAGAAAGAACCCAAGAGTGTCATAGGACAGAAATTTACAGAGACAATCTATAGAAACAAGGACTTCACAGGCAATATGATGTCAATAAAAACGTATCTTTCAATAATCACTCTCAACATGAACAGCCTAAATGCTCCCATAAAACAGCACAGGGTTGCAGATTGGATAAAATGACAGGACCTGTCCATATTTTGTCTACAAGAGACCCATTTGGAACCTAAGGATACATCCAGACTAAAAGTGAAGGGCTAGAGAAGCATCTTTCATGCCAATGGGCCTCAAAACCGGGGTAGTGATTCTCATGTCAGATAAATTAGATTTTAAACTAAAGACTGTAGTTAGAGATAAAGAAGGACACTACATCATTCTTAAAAGTTCTATCCACCAAGAAGCTCTAACAATTGTAAATATTTATGCCCCCAATACAGGAGCAGCCAACTACATAAGGCAACTGTTAATCAAGGTAAAGAGTCATATTGATATGAATACATTAATAGTAGTGGATCTCAACACACCACTCTCAGTAATAGATCATCCAAGCAGAAAATCAATAAAGAAACAAGAACATTGAATGACACATTGGACCAGATGGACCTCATAGATATATACAGAACATTCCACCCAAAAACAACATAATACTCATTCTTCTTGAGCATACATGGAACTTTCTCCAGAATAGACCACATACTGGGTCACAAATCAGAGCTCAACTGATACCAAAAGATTGAGCTTATTTCCTGCATATTCTCAGACCACAATGCTTTGAAACTGGAACTCAACCACAAGAAAAAGTTTGGGAGGGATTCAAATACTTGGAAGCTAAAGACCACCCTCCTTAAGAATGTTTGTATTAACCAGGAGATCCAAAAAGAACTTAAACAATTCATGGAAACCAATGAGAATGAAGACACTTTGGTCCATAAACCTATGGGATATGGCAAAGGTGGTCCTAAGGGGTAGCCATCCAAGCCTCCCTCAAAAAAATTGAAAAATCCAAGATACACCAGCTCTCTTTACACCTTAAAGAACTGGAGAATCAACAACAAATTAAGCCAACCCCACACACAAGAAGGGAAATAATCAAGATTAGAGCAGAGATCAATGAGGTAGAAACAAGGTATACAGTAGAACACATCAACAAAACTAGAAGCTGTTTTTTTATTTTTTAAAGAATCAATAAGATCGATAAACCCATTGGCCAAATTAATACAAAAGAAAAGAGAGAGGACCTAAATTAATAAAATCATGAATGAAAAGGGAGATATCATGAATAACACAAAAGAAATAGAAACAATCATCAGAAATTATTATCAACAGTTATATTCCAATAAGTTAAGCAACCTAGATGAAATGGATGAATTCCTGGAAGTTATAAACTTCCAAAACTGAATCAGGAAGAAACTGACAACCTGAATATACCAATATCTCATAACGAGATTGAAGCAGTGATCAAAAATCTCCCAAAAAACAAGAGCCCAGGACCTGATGGATTCCCTGGAGAATTCTACCAAACATTCAAAAAAGAAATAATACCTATTCTCCTGAAGCTCTTTCAAAAAATAGAAACAGAAGGAAAACATCCAGACTCTTTTTATGAAGCCAGCATTACGCTGATTCCCAAACCAGGCAAAAACCTCACCAAAAAGGAGAATTTCAGACCAATATTCCTGATGAATACGGAAGCCAAAATTCTCAACAAGGTCCTAGCTAAAAGGTTCCAATAGTACATTAAAAAGATTATCTTCCATGACCTGGTGGGATTTATCCATGGGATGCAATGGTGGTTCAACATTCACAAATCAATCAATGTGATACAACAAATCAATAAGAGAAGAGAGAAGAACCACATGGTCCTCTCAGTTGATGCAGAAAAGGCATTTGACAAGATACAGCATCTGTTCCTGATTAAAACAATTCAAAGTATAGGGATACAGGGAACATTCCTCAACTTCATAAAATCTATCTGTGAAAAACCCACATTGAATATCATCCTCAATGGGAAAAGCTGACAGCCTTCTCTTTGAGATCAGGAACATGACAAGGATGTCCACTCACACCACTATTATTCAACATAGTACTAGAAGTCCTAACAACAGCAATCAGACAACGAGAAGAAACAAATGGCATTCAAATTGGCAAAGAAGAAGTCAAACTCTCTCTCTTTGCAGATGACATGATACTTTATATGGAAAACCCAAAGACTCCATCCCCAAACTACTAGAACTCATACAGCAATTCAGTAATGTGACAGGATACAAAAGCAATGTACAGAAATCAGTTGCTTTCTTATATACTAACAATGAAAATATAGAAAGGGAATTTAGAGAATTGATTCCATTTACTAACCTAACCAAAGAGGTAAAGGATCTGTACTTGAAGAACTACAGAATGCTCATGAAAGAATTTGAAGAAGACATAAAAAGATGGAAGAACATTCCGTGCTCATGGATCAGAAGAATAAACATTTGTTAAAATGTCTATACTATCTAGAGCAATCTATACTTTCAATGCCATCCCAACAAAATTCTACCGGCATTTTTCAAAGAGCTGGAACAAATAATCTTAAAATTTGTATGGAACCAGAAGAGACCCCGAATTGCTAAGGAAATGTCAAAAAAAGAAAAACAAAACTGGGGCATCACGTTGCCTGAATTCAAGCTTTACTACAAAGCGGTGATCACCAAGACAGCATGATACTGGCACAAAAACAGACACATAGACCAGTGGAACAGAGTAGAGATCCCAGATATGGACCCTCAATTCTATGGTCAAATAATCTCCAACAAAGCAGGAAAAAATAAACAGTGGGAAAAAAGACAGTCTCTTCAATAAATGGTGCTGGAAAATTGGACAGCTATGTGTAGAAGAATGAAACTCGACCATTCTCTTATATCATACACAAAGATAAACTCAAAATGGATAAAACACCTCAGTGTGAGGCAGGAATCTAAAAAAATCCTAGAGGAAAACATCCTCTTTGACATCGGCCACAGCAACTTCTTTCAAGATATGTCTCCAAAGGCAAAGGAAGCAAAAGCGAAAATGAACTTTTGGGACTTCATCAAGATCAAAAGCTTCTGCACAGCAAAGGAAACAGTCAAAAAACAAAGAGGCAACCCACGGAATGGGAGAAGGTACTCACAAATGACACTACAGACAAAGGGCTGATATCTAAAATATATAAAGAACTCCTCAAACTCAACCCACACAAACAGATAATCACATCAAAAAATGGGCAGAAGACATGAACAGACACTTCTCCAAAGAAGACATACAAATGGCTATCAGACACATGAAAAAATGTTCATCATCATTAGGTATCAGGGAGATTCAAATCAAAACCACATCAAGATACCACCTTACACCAGTTAGAATGACCAAAATAAACAAGACAGTAAACAAGTGTTAGAGAGGATGTGGAGAAAGGGGATTCCTCTTACACTGTTGGTGGGAATGCAAGTTAGTTGGTGCAGCCACTTTGGAAAACAGTGTGGAGATTCCTTAAGAAATTAAAAATAGAGCTATCCTATGACCCTGCAATTGCAATACTGGGTATTCACCCCAAAGATACAGATGTATTGAAAAGAAGGGCCATCTGTACCCCAATGTTCATAGCATCAATGGCCACAGTTGCCAAACTGTGGAAAGAACCAAGATGCCCTTCAACAGATGAATGGATAAAGAAGATATGGTCCTTATATACAATGGAGTATTATGCCTCCATCAGAAATGAATACCCAACTTTTGTATCAACATGGATGGGCCTGGAAGAGATTATGCTGAGTGAAATAAGTCAAGCAGAGAGAGTCAATTATCATATGGTTTCACTTGTAGAGCATAGGGAATAACACAGAGGACATGGGGAGATGGAGAGGAGTGAGATGGGGGAAATTGGAGGGGGAGACAAACCATGAGACTGTGGACTCTGAGAAACAAAGTGAGGGTTTGGGAGGGGAGGGGGTGGGGGTTTGGGTGAGCCTGGTGGTGGGTATTATGGAGAGCACATATTGCATGGAGCACTGGATGTGGTGCATAAACAATAAATTTCAGAACACTGAAAAAAAATTAAATTAAATTTTTTTAAAAAGAACATAAATGATTTATCCCACTACTATGTAAGGGAATTTTAATACTTACTAGTAAACGTTTTGTTCTATTGGCATATATGAGAAAAATTTAACTCCCCAGAAAGAAAATTAGGCTTACAGTTACTACTAACAATAAAGGTTTGAGAAGTTTGTTTTTAAATTTTGCTTAAAATTGTACCTTACTTTAAACCAAAAGGCTTTTATATTTTTAGAAGTTATGTTTATAGGTGTCAAAATCTAACAGTTTATTGAATCTTCCATCTAATAACTAATGCTTGTCTTCTTTCCTTTACTGTAACTTGAGTTTTACACAATGAAATGAAATGACAAGAACCTAGCTTGAACTGTGTTGCTCAAGTTTGAGTCCCTGGAAGTAACTGGCAGAATAACTTTTTCCACATATTCTTCTCTCTGAAGTTCATTTGGGCTGTTAGTTGTTATAAAAATAAATATCTCATGTTAATATCCACCCTCCATTACCACTGTCCATTATCCCTTACTGTGAACTATTAACATCAAAATAATGTCTACCTTGTCAAGGACTGAAACAAAGGCATCTTTTGTTTTAGAAGGGGAAGAAATTATATGAAGTTATTTGGGTGGCCAGAAAGATGCAGAAGGACAATGTTTAGACATCGAACACTAAAAAGTTCCTAATTCCCATAGGGAGGAAGGAAGGATAAGAGATGGAGAAAAGAGAGAGACAAGTATAAAATTAGTCTATTTTGAGAAAATTCTTGCTATAGACACTCCTGCCTAAGGTGAGAAGACATTAAGACTTGTTTAAAATAAATCAATTGCCGGGGCATCTGGGTGGCTCAGTTGATCAAGCGTCTGCCTTCAGCTCAGGTCAGGATCTCAGGGTCCTGGGATCGAGCCCCATGTCAGGTTCCCTGCTCAGCAGGGAGTCTGCTTCTCCCTCTTCCTTTGCTCCTCCCCTTCCCATTCACTCTGTCTCTCTCTCAAATAAATAAATAAATAAATAAATAAATAAATTCTTTAACAAAATAAAGTAAAATAAATCAATTGCCTAAATCACCCTAAGCTAAATACCAATTTTCTACATTCAAATCCTTCCCTCTTTATAGCAGGAAAGGATAAAGGAAAAGGATAACTGATGACATAAGAACCTGCATGCTCCTCTTTTCTTCAGTGTCAAGGTAGGTCAGTATGTCTGGCATATGCTGACTATAGAACTGGTTGCCTATGAGCGAGGAGTATGGGCCAGATCCCCAGGAACAAATTCCCTGGAGACTGAAAATTCAGGTCTCATCCAAGAAGGTATGTTTAGAAGTTGGAGAGAACCTTCTTTCTCTTCCTGCAGGGAAATCAGACTGTCTAGCACTTTAACTACCAGTACAAAGGCAAAGACACCATCCTCTGGCATGGGTATTGGCATTCTCATATAGGTCATGGTAATAAAAATTTCTTCAACAAGATCAAACAAGACCCAAGAGGAAATCAAACCAGAATGGGAAGAAGCTGTACTGGTACTAAGCTGACCAAAAGATTTGAAGGTACAGGCAATGCACCCTTTGGTAGTGTTAGAAACAACAGTCTTCTCAGTTAAAACTATAATTAAACTACTAAAATAAACTAGCAAAACCTAAAACATCCAAAAGCTCATTTTTCTTGGTAAGGGCTTACAAAAATTTATCCTATGGTAGCCACTACTCTCTCTCAGATAACCATGTCTAGACCAAGCTGTTTGCCATTAAAACTGTGGGCAGAGTACACCAGGAAGGACCAAGCTCTTCAGAGCTGGTCTTGCACACAAAACTCATGAGGTGATTTTAGGTATCACATATCTCATGAGGTAGTTTTACGTATCTTTTCAACCTTCGCTAAAAGTCAAGCGCCAACTGCCTGTCAGATCACCTTATCCACTTTCTGAGTGCACTGTAAAGAGAAATTCATTGACTCTTTCCACCTAAAATAAAACATCTACTTTTTGGGAAAAGCCTAAAAATTTTCATTCATCAGAACTTTCAATGAAGATTAAAACAGAACTATTAATACTATTTCCAGATAAACCTTTTCTCCAAAAATGAACCTGGGTAAAATTTTTTATGATGAGCCCAGGAACCATTTTCCCCAATTCGAAACAAGGGTTCACTGATCAAATGAATGTTTGCTGGATATCACTTGCCCACCACCCTAACGGACTGGAGAAACACTGGTGAGCAAAGGAAACATAGCTTTGGCTGGAATTACAGCTTAGTAGAGATAGTTGAGCATTAAGGAAATATGCCCGGTAACAAAAGTGCCCTGAAGGAAAAAGGATCCCAGCTTGTACTTATAACTAGATCCCTGGCCTTGACTAAAGGTTGGATAAGAACTCCGTAAGGAGGGGCACCTGGGTGGCTCAGTCGTTAAATGTCTGCCTTCACCTCCGGTCAGGATCCCAGAGTCCTGGGATCAAGCCCTGCATCGGGCTCCCAGCTTGGCAGGAAGTCTGCTTCTCCCTCTCCCACTCCCCCTGCTTGTGTTCCCTCTCTCGCTGTGTCTCTCTCTGTCAAATAAATAAAATCTTAAAAACAACAACAACAAAAAAAGAACTCCATAAGGAAGTGACAGGGGGAGAGAGGGAAGGATTAAATAAGTTAACCAGGTGAGATTAACTCCACTTTAATTTAAACCAAAGTGACTAAACAGCTCACCAGAACTTCTGCAGTCTGAGAACAAACGCCAAGAGATGCAGTTTGGCTGTCAGCCATAGTCTGATCTTTAAAATCACATGCACTATAAAAGGTCAGAGCTAAAAGACTAGAGAGAAGGAAAATGTTGTTCATGTGGCAGATATGCCTCAGGAACTCTCCTCACAATCAATACTACTATATTAAATATGATTTCCCAGGGTGCCTGGTTGACTCAGTTGGTTAAGTGTCTGATTCTTGATTTCAGCTCAGATCACAGTCTCAGGGTCATGAGATCAAGCCCTGCCTCCTGCTCCATGCAGACCCTGGAGCCTGCTTGAGGTTCTCCCTCACCCTCTGCCCCTCCCCCACTTTCTAAAAAGCAAACAAACAAGGAAACAGATAAGTAAATATGATATTTCCCTCCACTGCAGACCATCGGGCTTGCAGATAAGCCTGGTGTGCACGCATAGGGCCCTGGTCCCTTCTCAGTCTCTGCAGCTCCATGAGGAGCAGCAACTACCGTTATCTGTCATCTGTGTCATCACTGCCGTGTGACGACAGATATTACCTCATAAGTATGTAATGAAATTTGAAATCTTCTAAGCCTTAAAATTTCATCAGTGTTCTAAACATGTCACTGTGAAATAGTAGAAAGAGCAATCATAAAAACGGAAAAGCCTAGAAAAGATGTAGACCTGACTGTAGGGATTTCACATTCAGGAAGTTTTTGTCTCCCATCTGTGGTAAAATCACTTGGTGATCCTGAAAGTTACTTACTCTCAGTCTACTAAGTGTTCCCACCTGTATTAACGAGAGGCTTGTTATCTTTGCTCTCCTTCTAACTTTTAAGGGTAGACTAATACAACTTTGAGTGTACCCATCTTCCTTCTCTAATTTGTTCTTCCTGATTTTAGGGGTTTTGTTTGTTGGTTGGTTTACTTTGTTTTTAAATTAATGAAGTGTTTCCTTCTTTGGTTTCATAAAATCTTGCTCTCCACCCATGTGAGGAAATAAGACTATTACATACCTGTAGCAATTTGAAGAAAAATAAGATCAAAGGTGTAAAAACAACGTGAGCTCTCAAAGAATGTCATTATCATTATTATCACCATTTTTTAACAATTGTTGTGCGTCAGACCTTTTGTTATTAAACAGTAAACATGAATTATCTCATTTAATTTTCACAACACCCATAAGAATTGGGTATTATTACTAGCCCATTTTACAGAATACAGACTGAGGCTTGGAGAGAATAACTCCAAGCTTCTCAAGGGTATACATTTAATATGTGTTAGAACTGGTATGTTTTTCTGGAATCTGTGTTCAGGATTATCTCCTTACTCAGTACAAATTATGTAACTCTTTATCTACAGCTGGATTTACCTTAAAAAAAAAAAAAAGATCTAGCATACCAAATTGCAAGATAAATTCTCAGTAAAGTCTTTTTTTCTATTTATAAACTCGAAGTTCAAATGTTGACAGCAAGAAACTTCCCAGGTAGCATTCTTCAGTGCCCTCACCTTTCCAGATAACAGGAAGTAATTCAGATAACAAGTCAATATACCCATTCCATAGGTTCTTTTGTTCAAGTCTGCCATCTTGGAAGGAATCGCCAGGTAGATATTCACACAACTCTTAAGACCCGGATGTGTTTTATTTTCACCCAAGAAATTCAATCTAGCAGACTCAGGATATGGAGAAAAAAAATTTATATATCTATATATGAAATCAGGAATAAATTAATTAGCAGTGTCATCCTTTCCAGCACTTCTTTGTATGAGAATCATACAGAATCTCCGGGACAGAATAAAAATAGACCAAACTCCACACCCAGTTCCCTGCCTTTTAAACACATTTCCTCAAGGGCATTTAAAACCACAGTTTCAACTTGCTAGGGGAAACATTAATAAACCCCTGAGAATATTCTAAAGATTAGGATACATTCTCTTCCCATTTTTGTCTCTTAAAGACTGAATTCCATGCTCTCCTGCAACTGGAAATTGCAGAGCTTGGTTTCTGAGTCTGAAGGTTCAAATCTAAAATTCTTTCAAGAACAGAGCATAAGGAAACACCTACAATTTGACCTTAAATAACTCAGGCCTCAGTAGCTAGCATTTGCAAATTCTGTAATCAGAAAACAAGACCCTATACACGAAATCTCTTCAACTGATATGAAACTAGATAACAGAAGCCACCATTCAGCTAATTTAGACAAAGCAGGGGTGTTGGAGATTGGGTAGGTTATTCTGATGGTACTAGCTTAGGAAGGAGGAGAAGGAGAAGGAAGGAGGAGGGGGAGGGGGAGGAGATTTTAATGACCAACATGTTAAATATGTTACTCATTTACTAACTTCTTAGGTGAGCCTATTATGGGTCAGGCATGCTGCTAAGGATTTCTACAAGGTAGTGGTAGATACTATATATTATCTTCTACTATGAGTTTTCAGAACAGAATAATAAAAAGAAAAAGGGCTTCTGCTTTAATTTTCAGCTTAGCTTCTTATTATTTATGTGACAGTAAAGAAAGTAGTTAACCTGTCTGAGTTTCATTTCCCATCTGTAATATAAGGGCAAATAATGCTCACTTATTTTTACAAGCATTAAATAACGTGTATGACAGAGTGGAAACTGTCTCCTAGATTTCTTTGTATCTTCTGCAGTGCCTAAAATACAGAGATTTACTCCCCATTTTTTTCTAATTATCAAATGTCATTTCTGATAACTCAACACTAGTGTTATTCCCAGAGCAATAATATTTGGCATAGTTTCCATTTACATAACAACACCACCAGCATCGTCACTCAATAGTTTCAATTTAGTCCACACATATAATTTTATGGCCTTTTTTTCCAAGGTGCTGTGCAAAAAAACAGTTAGCTGGAGAGTTTGTTTCTGAGTCTTTCTTCTCTGCTTGTATTGGCCTGTGAATCATTCCAGACCTTCCACTCACATTTCTCTACTCCCCCAAAAGCCTGGCCTGCTCCATTTACAAAGGGCTTTGATTTCAGCTAGTTCTAATCTCATTTTGATAGGGTGCTTCTAAACTATTAGACCGAAAAGGATTCAGCCATTCATTCCACAAATATTTGTGAGGTAGCTGCCACATAGAGGAATTGTTGTTAAATGTGAAAACATTGACACAAGCTATGAAAAAACTTTTTTGAATCAAAGCTCTATCCACTATCAGTCAAATCATGGCAAGTAAAACCACTTTGATATCCTTAAGATGGCTTATTTTATAAAGATTCAATTAATAATGGCCAGCAAGAAAGAACCTTAAGTTCCTCATTATTTAGGGAATGACAGTGAAAGCAGGAGGCAGAAGCTGGAGGTGATAACCACTTTTCTTACTGCTGCACACTGGAAGCAAAGACATATTTGAATATGAGTCACCCTCCTTGGCAAGCTTTAATTAAGGGGCTAATTACATGTGTTGTTCTAGCATAGAACAAAGATAATTAACCCAGCAGATTTTCCATCTACGACTAATATGCTAATATGGATAGGCACACACATTTTGTAAGAAAACAGCCCAGAAGTCCTCAATCAAATTGATACAGAGCTTACATGAATATGAAAATGTTTGCTTCTAATTTTTTTTTAAAGATTTTATTTATTTATTTGGCAGACAGAGATCAGAAGTAGGCAGAGAGGTAGGCAGAGAGAGAGGAGGAAGCAGGCTCCCCACTGAGCAGAGAGCCCGATGTGGGGCTCAATCCCAGGACCCTGGGATCATGACCTGAGCCGAAGGCAGAGGCTTTAACCCACTGAGCCACCCAGGCGCCCCTTTGCTTCTAATTTTGATCAAGGGGAATTACCTTGGGTTAGAAAACTGGGATAAATAAAAGTCAGCACCAAGTTCATTGCTGTTTCCCATTTTAGGGTTAAAAAGAAGTTTCTTTTTTTTCTTCTAATATTCTGATTTATCTTGTAGGGATAAAAGACTTTAAATCATATTCCACATTGTATGTTCTGGAAGATCTTACTATTAATCCTGTTGCCATTCCTTAAATACAGTACAAACTTCTTTTAGTAGGTGTATAGCAGAGGCTTAAAAAAATTCCCTTGACCTTTTCATTGTTAGTTCAGAGAAGAATAAGAAATAAAAATGGGTAAGATGTTCTTGTGAGAGCTAAAGAAAGAGACGTTCCGTCTCTCTTCACTTACTTGCCCCAGTGAAATATCTCTCAAGAAAGTTAATACCCTCAAAAGGCAGTTTGGTCTTCACTCTATTATAATCAATACTGGAGAATGGAGGTCCTTGACATCCACTGTTTTTCAGCACTCGATACTTCTTAGAAATCATTCCTTACAGTTCAGCTTTTTGAAACTACCTTGCTTTCTTTCTCCTACTCATCAAGTTACCATCTCTTCCACTTGTTTAAGAGAATTCATGAAAATTTTCTAAATCTAACAGAAGTAATATACATCTTGGATTTTTGTTTTTCATTATGTATTACGTGACTCAGCTTCAATATACTTCTCTTGCTTCCCATTATATCTCCATGCCTAATGCCTGATATGCAGAACAGGCACTATTTATTAAATAGACTGATGAATTTTGTTTTCATGGGAATCACCTCTTGTCCCCAAGATCAAGGAACTAAAAATCCTTTTTTTTTTTAATCCAATTTTTAAAAGATTATTTATTTATTTATTTGACAGAGAGAGAACACAAACCAGGAGACAGGAAGAGGGAGAAAGCAGCTTCCCACTGAGTGGGTAGTCTGATGCTGGGCTCGATCTTGGGACTCTGGAATTGTGACCTGAGCTGAAGGCAGATGCTTAATGACTGAGCCACCCAGGCATCTCAGAACTAAAAATCCTATTAACGATGTTTACTTCTTGTCAGTTGCAATAAAATACATGCTGTAGAAGTTTGAAATTATTTATCAAAATGTAACTTTAAAACATTAACTGTAACTACACTCTTTAATGATAGAATTGGCATAATTTTCATATCTGGCATAGAATAACTATCAAGAACACTTCCCTAGAGTCAAGGATTTGGAATGAAATTCTGGCTCCAACACTTATTACCCATGAGATTTGTGTAAATTGTTTACGACCTATGTGTTTTGCTTTCATCATCTCTGTTAACCACCTCATGGAGTTGCAGGAAGCTGAATTAAGATTATCCATATAAAGGGCATTAGGACAGTATTGGGTCCATAGTAAGTTGTTGTCTACATTACATCTATTCCATCTCATTCTGATATGGAAGGATCTCTGGTTTCCAGAAACATTCTAATTGCATATGGGAGAATCAGAGTGAGTATTGAGAGAGCAGAACCACCCTAACTTAAAGGTTCCTGATCCAACCCCTTTTCACCCTTGCATTTGCCATGTCCTTGGAAATGCATAAAGAGTAAAAAAATTGAGAGAAGGCAGTATACAAATCAGGAAGGAGAGGAATTGACATTACTCTACCCAAGTTGAAGGGCCACAATTTATATGCTCTGTCGAAATAAACAGAGACAGCTTCTTCTTCTTCTTTTTTTTTTTTTTTTTTTTTAAGGGAGAGAGAGAGAGAGAGAAATAGAGCATATGCACGAGGGGTCCGGGGAGGGGATGGTGGACAGAGGGAGAGGAAGAGAGAGCATCTTAAGCAGTCTCCATGCCCAGCATGGAGCCCAAAGTGGGGCTCAGTCTCAAGACCCTGAGATCATGATGTCAGCCAAATCAACAGTGGGAAGCTTAACCGAATGAGCCACCCAGTGCCCCCAGGCAACCTCATTTAAAATGAGCTAGAGAAGCCATGAAGGGAGTACTGTCCCACACATACCCCTGGCTGCAGCCTGCATAAACCAGCAAAGAAAGATAAGCAGTCTTGATAAGGAAGGATATTTTTTGCATAGGAAATCTATCTCCTGTTTTTAAGAAAAAGAAGGAAGAGCCCTCTGTACCCAAGCAAAAAGGCACTAATCAATTGTAGCCAATGAGGAATCTCCACAACCTCGAACTTCTGTTCTCCCCCAGTGAACTTCTAAGAACTTCCCACTTTCTTCATAAAACCTAATAAAAGCTGACCTTCCCTTTGTCTCTTCAGATCTGCCTATGACTCAGTACAGCTTGCATGTCCCAATTTGTTATCCCTCTGCTATTCCAGAATAAACTCATTTTGCTAGTAAATAACTGGTGTTTTATTTTGAAGGCTGACAGCTCCAAAAAAGGTAGCAATGCCTGCCAACCTTACTGTTTTTCTGCCCCCTCAGTTTGGAGATAGACAATTTGGGTTCTACTTCCAACACTTGCACTAATTGTTTTGGGCAAAAAAAATTCAGCAGTCTGGGCTTCTTTGTTTCCTCCTGTGAAAAAGAAGTTAAATGAAATGATCTCTGTGTTTCATTTCAGCTTGAAAGTTGCATGATTTTATAAGCCTTACCTCTTACACTCTCCTCAGAAGAGATTATTTTGACATGATTTTTATTAGTGTCAAAATTAAGTAAAATTTTTATTTTGGCTAACAATTGCAACCTTATAGCTATCTCATTGTAATTTCCATGCAGTAAACATCACCAATTTGTTCAGGAGTAAACAACTGTACTTCCCAAATGGAAACATGTGGATTCTGACCATTATGATTGTTTTAATCAACAACATCATCATTTTTTATTTCATTAGAATTGAAAAGCATTGCTTGCACAACATTTTATATTATATGGTATTGCTGTTTACTAGGAAAACAAGTGAGACTTATATTTAGGAATATTAACATAAAGGGAATGGTTAGCTGCCCTTTTGTGAGGATTTTGCTCTTCTGCACATTAGTAACTCTTTTGTAATTATTGGAAATAATTACAAGAAATAAAATTATATTCTTGGAAATACGCAAAATGTTTTAGAAGTTTAGCAATATATATCCAAAAACTTCAGCACAGATGAGATTGAACTCTGCCAAGTTTAGTATGGATTTTAGAACTTCTGCTTCATTTGGGAGAGAGCATCTCTGCAGAAAATGAAGGCTGTCCTGATGCCATATACATCAAGGTTCATTGTGTTTCAGCTACCAGTTTGAAAGGAAGCGTTTCAACATTTCCAGGCATCTCATTATTTTCTCAGTTTCAATAAGATTCCAAATGACCTTTAGAAACATTCTGAAAAATATTCTCTGATGAAAACTTTGGAGGAAAAAAATAATGCCCTGAGCAATCAGACACAGCCTACTGCTGTCCACCAGCGATTAATATACCCTACAGATCTACAGCAGGAGGCAGAAGCCTGGAGGATGTATTTTCCAAACATTGCAGGGTGAAAGCTGCCCTACTCTAGTGGGTATATTTGTGCAGCTGCCTTGGAAAACATCCCCTTGATAGGGTTCCAATGAGCAGCTTTTTCAGCAGCTCTTGCTTTCCTTTCTGGTTTCTTAATCTCTTAGAGTTGGATTAAGCATTCTTTCTCTATTTTCTCCCAGACTGCTGCATCCATTCATTAATTGCCCACCCACTAAGCACTGGGGCTCAGGTGGGCTGGAGAACAAAGAGGGCAAGCATCAGGGCACAAATACTACCCTCACAAGAAAATTGTCAGGGCACAGTTTCTTTTGAGAAAGGGGGGTTTGCAAATGGCACTCTGACCACTACTAGGAACCTTGGCCCTGGTGGCCCATTACCAATCCCCTAGATCACCTGTCTCAAGAAATCACCAAAAGGAGGAGATAATAAAAATCTGAATTTGAAAGCTAAAGAATAGTACTAACTCCTAAAGAGTCACTTTTAATTCATAGTTTTAAAACTTTCTTAAAGATTTACAAAGCTAAATACTTTCATTTCTGAAGCTCTGTTACAAAACATTACTTTAAAAATATCTAAAGCCAGAAGAGTAGGGGTGCCTGGGTAGCTCAACGGGTTAAGTGACTGACTCTTGGTTTCTTATTCAGGTTATGATCTCCGGGTCATGTGATCAAGTCCTGCATCAGGCTCCCTGTTCAGGTTGGAGTCTGCTTGGGATTCTTTCTTTCCCTCTCCCTCTATTCCTTCTGCATCCCCCCACCCCCTGGCCATGCTCTTTCTCCCTCTGAAATAAGTAAGTAAATAAAATCTTTAAAAAGCCCAGAAGAGTGTTTTACTTTCTTTTTAGTCATTGAATATTAAACATTGGACAAATATTGGAAATATTGCTGAGCTGGATTCTCACTTTAAGAGCAGCATCCTGCTTATTATAATACTTTGTTTTCACTGTAGAGTAACATACATACATATTCTATCCCTTAGGATATATAGAAAAGGAAGAAACATACAGAATTAGATAATTTTCAGATTTTCAAAGAGCTTCAAATTAGACTTGCTCCTAAGAAATTTTCTTCACCAATAATTGAGCTTTCATAAATTTTAGAAACCAAAATATATAATTTTTTAAGAAATATATAACTCTAATTATGGAAAATTGCAAATATACATTGAAAAAGAGAGAATAAAATAAACTCGCATGTTCCTGTAACCAAAACTCAACAATTATCAACATTCTGCTTATTAGTTCATCAATTTTCTTTATTTTCTGTATATAGGTAGCTAGATCTATTTATGGAATATTGTTTTGAGCATTCCATTGTATTCCATCAAGAGACACATTGTACGGGCTGTTTGAATTTAATATTATCAAGATTCATCAATAGTTTCCTACAATGTTATCCATTTCTTACATCCCTATCAAATTTGCCTGGAAGGATTTTAACATCTATTAATGGTATTGCCTAGATATATTTTTCCTTTAGATATTGGACTTATAGGACTTTCTAGTTTTAGCATATCTCCTGCATTGATTAACCTCGGTTCTTACATAAGGAAGATCTTTATCAACAATTTGATGATTCTTAAAGTTTACTGAAGATAGGATAATGCTTGAACTTTCTCAATTTTCAAAATGATTTGAATTGGTTCCCTTTCTTAAGAAGACCAATAATTTTTTCTCTGCTTTGTTATTTGTTTTATTTTAGGAATCCATGGATTTTTTAAAAAATATTTTATTTATTTATTTGACAGAAAGAGAGAGAGATCACAAGTAGGCAGAGAGGCAGGCAGAGAGAGAGGGGGAAGCAGGCTCCCCGCTGAGCAGAGAGCCCGATGTGGGGCTCGATTACAGGACCCCGAGATCATGACCCGAGCCAAAGGCAGAGGCTTAACCACTGAGCCACCCAGGTGCCCCGAAATCCATGGATTTTAACACGTTTTATGATTTGTCCATTGCAGCCAATATTACTACTACTACTACTACTACTATTATTATTATTGTTATTATTATAATTTTGGTATTCAGGTTATGCTGTCAATGCCAGTGGCTCCTGGCTCCTTTTTCTTTGATGGATTTCTTGCTTTTAGGTGCAACAATCTATTTCAAGGTCATCTTGCACATTTCCTTCCCTAGACTCTGAATCAGCCATTTCCCAAGGACAGTGGTTCCTTTCAATAGTAAGTTGCATTTAGGAATGACAGTATGGGCATTAGGGATGCTTCTTGCTTCTAGAACTTTTTAGAGCTGGAAAATATACAAACTGTAGAAAACCCATACACCAACTGTAGGAAAACAAAACATCCATGAATTCATACCAATATTTGGAATTGGCGACACAGGGTTTAATGTGTAGAACTTCACATGATTTTTATATATGTATACTTATTTCCTTCTAAAAATTTAGGATTCTAGCAGTATGGGTGGCTCAGTTCATTAAGCATCTGCCTTTGGCTCAGGTCATGGTCTCAAGGTCCTGGGATGGAGCCCCATATCTGGCTGTCTGTTCAGTGGGGAGACTGTTTCCCCTTCTCTCTCTGCCTGCCTCTCTGCCCACTTATGATCTCTCTCTGTCAAATAAATAAATAAAATCTTTAAAAAATAAAATAAATAAAAATTTAGGATTCGAAATAATGTTAGCATAATTATATTTTCTTTGCTTTATTATATATATATACATATATGTAACATAGTTTGTACATGTATAGTTTATAGTTTTGAAATACAATTACCCAAATTGTCATTAAAAATAAGCCTGCAGGGACGCCTGGGTGGCTCAGTTGGTTAAGCGGCTGCCTTCGGCTCAGGTCATGATCCCAGCGTCCTGGGATCGAGTCCCACATCGGGCTCCTTGCTGGGGAGGGAGCCTGCTTCTCCCTCTGCCTCTGCCTGCCACTCTGTCTGCCTGTGCTCGCTCTCTCTCTCTCCCTTTCTCTCTGACAAATAAATAAAAATTAAAAAAAAAAAAAATAAGCCTGCAACCAAAAGCAGTTTACAATCTGTGTGGTTCTTTTCAGAACTTAGAATATGTACTTCTACATTTGGGGGTCAAAGTATTGTGTTTTTAAAATTCATTTCGAATAACTTCTGTACCTGGTTATTCAACCAAGTTTACATACTAACAGGTCCATTGTTGGTTTCTTTCCATTGTAAGGGATTACTTTCATTTTTCTGTTTACTTTTTTTTTAATTTGGGTTTTTAATTCATGAAAAATGTTGACATGATTTTATAGTCAAAACTATGAACTAAAATGCTTTCAGCTCCCAGCCTAATCCTCTTCCCTCCTTATTCTTTCCCACAGAGAAACTATTTTTCTTACTTTCCAGATTGTCTTTCCACTTAAAAAAAAAAATGTTAGCATACTTTACAAACTCTTCTTAAATCTATTAGGATTTGATCAGTGAAGGAGAACCACTATAAGTGATATAAAGGATTTATTGTAGGGATTAGACATTATGCAATCAAGAAGGCTGGCTAAGCTGTCTCTGTAAGCCTGGTGCCCCTCCATCCGGTTCTGGGCTTGAAGTCAGCTGGCCCAGCAGTCCGGAAGGAAGGATGCACACATAAAGGGAAAACAAGGACAAACTAGAACCTGTGAAGATGCACTGGAACCTCCTCCTGCCTCTCTGCACTGGCAGTGGTATCTCGGCCACCTCCAAGCCTCTGACTTTGATGATGTGGATGGACCTGCAAAAGAGATAGGATGCTTTGCCACAGAGTTAGCCCCCAACATGACCATATTTGGAGAAGCTGGAGGAGGAAATCCAGGGGGATTTGGAGGAGCTTGCTTGCTGAACTGCTGCCCTCTGCAGCACCACCACAATGACACAGGCTGTATGAGCTGCAATGGTGGCTGACCTCACACTGATCTAAGTATGTCTAGCAGCTGATTCCAATCAGTTTTTAAATCCCATGGAAATTTTGACTGTGGCCAACCCTAACCTAGAACTGTGCATGGAAGAGAACAGTAGAAAACTTAGCTCCAACTTTGCTGACAGAATACAAAGCCATCACAGTCCATCCTCTGTCAACTTGTTATCCAATATATATCCCTCTTTAATCATAATGAAGTGCCCTCCAAAATTCAATAACAAAATCGTGATTCCATTTAACATAATGCAGCTATACCTCATATAACCAAAAACATACGACCCTCTTCCCAAAAGGGGACACGAAGTTCTTTTATTAATCTTGTGTGACATTCATTCCTCTTCTTGCTGAAGCAGGCTTCCCGTTTGGTATTTTATAACTTAAATATGGACATGATGCTTCCTACTATTAACACATTAGAAGTAGAGAATGGTAGAGAGAAAGAAAAATATGACTGATGTATATATTACATACCTATACACATCGGTATGTTTAATGTATTTATATCAAAGTAAGGAAGAAATATTCAGGACTACCAATTCATTTCTTCAACCTGACAGATGGTCATAACTGATACTTTCCGTATCCCCTACATCTTGGCAAGCACCTTCATGGATGGTGATTCCTTGCCTAGTGGGGTGACCTAAATCTTCATTCCTGAAGGTCTAGACCATTGGGATTGTTACCTCTATTGAGTCATGCTAGTTACTTCTGACTTTAATGACAGGACAGGGGAGTTCACAAAGGTACCCTAAAGGATCTCCTGAATTTAGCCCCACTCTTCCTTACTCCCATAGTATAATGGTAACCCAATTTTCCCTTGATATTCAGGATCAATCTAATCTACAAGTGCAGTAAGTCCCCTTTTGTCTCTTGTTTCCAATTCAATGATTCATTCCTGTATTCTCTGGTGGAAGAATTTTACCCATGTAATCTAAGACCTCCATATAAATGGAGCCCAGTGTTACAGATAGAGGAAGCAACTACTATATCCCTGGTGTTATAGGTAGAACAGTGACTCCTATTCCTTGATTCCCAGATCCATAAATCCTAACTATGGGAAAACAACATGCTATACATTAGTCATTCATTTAGAATTTACACAGCATCCTGGAAAATATATACTCCCATCCCATGACATAGAGCAAACAAGCTGGTTCCTTTACTATGTCTGCAAAGGCTGATCCACCCAATAAGTGTGAACTCATTGCAGCATTTGCTACAAAATTAGTTTCTTGGTCAGAAGTGATGCTATGGTAGGATATCATGAAGACGAATAAGTCATGTTGTAAATCCAAGGATGGTGATTTGGGTAGCATTTTGAGAAGGAAGGTTAATCCACATCTAGAATTAGCACTTATTCCAGTAAAAAATAGAGTGTTGCCCTCCATGATGAATATGGTCAAAAGTAATCAACCTGGTGACTGGCAGAAGTTAATTGCCATTTATAACCTAGCTTTGGAAGTGACATAATTCACTTCCACCATGTCTTATTAATTGCGACAGTCAAAAATCTCCCAAGTTTCAAAGGGAGGGAGATAGATATATTTACACACTCCACCTCTTAATGAGGTGAACATGAACATGTTGATTTGGATGAAAAATATTTTGCAAAGTTCCTGGAAAATATAATTGGCTATTCTTCTATAAACTGATGTTTTTATCTAGAATAGGTTTTTGAGATCATACAGAATAATATAGATAGATGGTATTATTTTTATGGGTGCATAATATTTCATTATGTCATTATACCATAGCTCATTCAATTGGCTCCCTACTGATAGATATTTTGTTTTGGTATAGAAAATAGGTTTTGTTATACAAAATTAATTGTTATACAAACAATGCTGTATTGGATAGTCTTGTGCAAAAGTCAGTCTTTTTATTTATTTTTTGTGTGTCTTCAGAGTGAAAGTGTGCACTTAAAAATTTTCTATTTTTGCTTTTTGATGCAGATTCAGTGAGGAACAAAATATTCTATTCTTTTCTGGAAATGAGCCTCTTTTAGTCATAGATTCTTAAAGGAATGCATTTATGGACTCTAGATTAACATTATACAGTAAAAACCAAGTAATATTCCAGACATATTTTTAAATTATAGTACACACTACATAACAAAGAAACAATCATTGGATAGTGTATTAAAATATTCTTTATGCAGTATTCTGTGGTTTGTACCTTGATGAGTACGCAAATTAATCCTTCTAGCTGCTCAACAAGTCCACAAAAAGAGAAAGTCTTAAAAAAATTGATTTGTTAGGTGCCAGCATGAAATTTTTAGCACTACATGAGATGCTGCAGAAAACAGTGATCCATGCTGTTTCAGATCTATTTAAAAGCAGAATTGAATTTTGATCCAACTAAGTCTGAGGGGATTTCCTGTAACATCACTACAGTTTTTTCTGTGAAAATGAGGATTTTTTTTCTACAATTCAAGTTAAAAAAAAAAAAACAAAAACAATTCAGTCTGTCAAATCTAAATCCACAAGCACCAATTTCATTAACTTTTCATTGAAAAATACCATATTTATGTGCGATAATTCAGCTCTAAGAATTGAAACTGATGATTTTCTTTTTTTTTTTTACATGCTTAGTCATATTAAGGTGTGAAGTAATCTAAGAAGTTCAAAACACCTGAAGTAGAGTGTTATTAAAAATTTTTTTTTTTTTTTTACTTTTTTATTTCAGAGAGAGAGAGAGAGAGCAAGAGAGAGAACATGAGAGGGGGGAGGGTCAGAGGAAGAAGCAGACTCCCCACTGAGAAGGAAGCCTGATGTGGGTCTCAATCCTGGGTCTCCAGGATCATGACCTGAGCCAAAGGCAGTCACTTAGCCAACTGAGCCACCCAGGCATCCCTGAAGTAGAGTGTCCTTAAGCTGGTATGAAGGATACTGAAAAATGCTTGAAGCTGATGAAAATTCAGAAATTATATGGAAAGAGAAATGGTATATTGAGAAAAGATGAGGATTCAAGAGATAGGAGACTACCCGAGTCATTCATAGGATCAGTGGGCATAAAGTAAGGAAAGATTTTTGGTAGGAGCAGGATGGATAAGACATGCAATAGGCACTAAACCAAATGTTGAACTACCCAAAGTTGACACTCCATCAGCCTGTGATTATACCAGAAATTTAATTAAAGAGAAAAAAATAAGAAATTTTCACTAAAAGGGAACAATATGTGGAAAAGGGATGAGATCATGTCATGTGGGTTTTGTAACTTATTACCTCCCAGGCCCCCTTTTACTTTCTCAGTCACCTCCTCTTCAGATTTCTCTTCCCATGCCTTTATCTACATGGTCCCCAGGTTTT
>PISX010017580.1:0-18589 GCA_004024625.1 Mellivora capensis
GAACCTCCACACTGTTCTCCAGAGTGGCTGCACCAACTTGCATTCCCACCAACAGTGTAAAAGGGTTCCCCTTTCTCCACATCCTCTCCAACACACGTTGTTTCCTGTCTTGCTGATTTTGGCCATTCTAACTGGTGTGAGGTGGTATCTCAATGTGGTTTTAATTTGAATCTCCCTGATGGCTAGTGATGATGAACATAATTATACCTGTTGATATGGTATGCCTTCTTGCCTCCTGGTTCTTGTGCCCAAAAGCCCTAAGTCCCCAGATGATAGCCAGAATTTATAATTAAGTGTAAATCTTGCTGGAAAAAGTACACTCCCTTTATATCACCCAGACCTATAAGCACACAGTCATTGTAAGGTCAGAAAGCACAATATCTCCCATGACCCATGTAGTCTTCCCACTGTGGTCCCAGAACATATGAAGGTCATTGATTTAGTGTGTACATTGACTCTAAGAGGATGCCATTCCATAGACTACTCCTTGAGCTGATACTGCAGATGTGCCTTTTGCAACCTGTGTGAATGCTCTGTTAGGCCTATAACTTGCAGTATTAGGATATATAACTAACGAAATGAATAGTCATGAGCCCACTCTCTCACTTCTTTGGTTATAACCTGTGTCCCCTGGTCTGACACAGTGTTTAGTGAAATCCTGAGCAATGGATGAAACACTCCATAAGCTTTCAGAGAATGGTGCTACTGAGGATCTGAGGACAGAAAGACAATCCCACACCCAGAATGCATGCCTAATTCTGTGAGATCAAGCTGCCCTCTGTGGCAGGATTGAAAGAACAGATGTAGTCAACATGTCATGAAGTAGTTAGTTGGTAACCATGAGAAATGGTGCCATATAAAATTCTTGACATTAGTCTCTGTTGTTAGAAGGTCTGACATTTAGCAATGGCAACAGCTAGATCAGACTTAATCATGTGGGATTCCATAGTGTTCGACCCTCAGTCAACTGTATAGCACTCTATGGCCTCCTTGTTCATGAGCCATTGTGCAAACACTGTGGTGACTGATAGCTGATTAGGCTCTTCTGTCAGTCTGGCTGCATCTTCCATGGTGCCCATCTCTCTTTTCCTGTCAGTCTCCTGATCAGCCCTAATTCACCACTGCCAATGATTCTGTATGTGTGCCAGCCTCAGGATACTTCCTCTTTCACCCAAAGTGATCACAAGGTGCACCACTTAAGTCTCTGTGTAGGGGATCAACACTTAAAATAAAAGGAAAATCTGTTTGTGGAATATATATTATGCAACTGAAGGGAATAATGTGGATGCATATGTAGTCATGTACTTTTTATATATGATTTATTGAAAGAGGCAGCTGAATAACAGTGCTGTAGAATTATTTCAATTCTAAAAAAAAACACCTCAAAATGTGTACATGTAGTGTGTATGTGTGTGTGTATGTTGAGAGAGAGATCCATGGAATCAATCATTTCAAATGGTCAATGGAGATTATCCTTGGTTATGGTTGTGGGGCAAAGAGAGAGGTCAACATTCACTTTTGTATTAAACATGCCAGTATTATTTATTTTCAATATCAGGCAGTATTTTAAAAGTAAATATTATTCCCTTATCTTTTAAAAGTAATCATTTGTTCCTGTAAGAATTAAAAAACCCCAGGGCACCTGGGTGGCTCAGTTGGTTGATTGCCTGTCTTCAGCTCAGGTCATGATCCTGGAGTCTCAGGGTCTAGCCCCACGTGGGACTCCCTGCTCATTGGAGAGATTGCTTCTCCTTCTCCCTCTGACATTTCCCCCACTTGTGCTCTCTCTTTCTCAAAATAAATAAATAAATAAATAAATAAATAAATAAATGACAAGAAAGAAAAAACCAATAAACCAACTATAGTTTCACTAAAATAATGACAGAATAATACGAATGCTCTGAAACTGCAGGCAAGGGAGCAATTAATGCAGCATAATGGGACCCAGACACTCTCATACTCTCTTTTTTTCCCTAAAAAAATGGCTAAATCATTTGCATTATGGTAATTCACCTGACTCTTCTTGCATCCAGTTAAGGATTCATTAAAGTATCCAGGTGGGCTTTTTATTCCCTCTGGGGGTAGCATTATCATCCCAAAAGGCCACTAACAAAGCATTATGAAGGAAGGACTAGTATCAGAAGTCATGATAATCCTTTGTACCCGAGGCTGGGATTGGAATGGTTTCATTCTTGATTCATATATCTGAGCCTGAAGTGTAGACTTAATGGCCCACTCCTCGGTAAGTACCTGAAGACCCTAATGTTCCAGTTAGATGTTATCGATCAAGAACATTCAGATGAATAAATTGTGTCCTTGATGAACGGTTAGTATTTTACCATTTAATACTGGCTTAAATCTCAGGATATGCTTAAGACCTTGGCAATACCACTGTCTGTTAGAGTTCTCCAGAGAAACAGAAGCAATAGGATATGTCTTGGATGCTGAGGATTGTATGTGGAGGTTGAGAAGTCCATAATCTGCCACTCAGAAGCTGGAAGTTCTAGCAAGGTAGTGGTGTAATTCAGTCTGAGTCTGAAGACCTGAGGACCACGGTGCTAAGCTCAGGAAAAGATGGATTGATGTCCTAGCTCAAGCAATCAGGCAGGAAGGACTGAATTCTTCTTCCTTCCCCCTATTTGCTCTATTCAGGCCCTAAACTGATTAGATCATGCCATCCCATAGAGGGAAAGGCAAACTGCTTGATGTATGAGTTCGCAGATTTTAATAAATCACATATGGCTAGGTTTTGCACAGATTCCACTTAATCACTTGATTTTAGAGTCCTTCAAGTTGAAGATATGATTTTTCATTCATTCATTGGATGTCATGGGAAATGATATGTGATTATATGGGACACAATAAGCTAGAGGAAGGAGGGAAAGCAGTAATATTATTAGCAAGAGTACACTATGCTCTGAGTTACCATTTCTTTCATTACTGAGTTAACTCTTGACCTAAAGTTTGGATTAATTTGTGTTTAAAAGGTAGGCAGGGTTAAAACAAACAAACAAACAAACAGCAACAAAGACACAACTGGTATTCTAACCAGAAGAAAAACAAATGTTGCTCAAGTTTTGTAATATTGAAAATGTCAAGTTCTGCCCTACGTTCCTTTGTAAAATAAAAATGTTATACTGTTATATAAAAATATGTATCCTTTAAAGAAATGACTATTTTGCCTATATCGCTGCACTCTTTCTCTTCAGGTGACCTTCTGCAGCACTAAGGGGAAGACAGGAGCATTATCATATGTGTGTTCGGGGCTAAATAGCCCACTGGCATCAGCAGAGGACAGGAGTGGGGCTGTAGGGCAGTCCAAGAGCGTGGGAGTTTTATTGTGATTCAAAGTACATCATCATGAAAGTCAACAGACACCCCCTTAATAGGGAGAAGGCAGGGCCTTGAACTTCAGGGAAGGGATCTGACTTGTGGAAGTGGGGGTTATTCTGATTTTCTTAAGAGAAAGAATGACTGACATTACAGAACAGCAAATCTGGCAGCTGGCACAAAAGACATTTTGTAATACCCATGCACACACAAGGCCTCCATGATACTGGTGGCCAGTACCTTTCAAACCTGAATGTGCTGACCAATCGATTGTTTATAAGGTTTTTATTTTCTTTTTGTGTGCTAATTGCATTTAGAACTTCCTCTGTATTCTCCACTATTTAGCATATAAATTCTACATGCAGTTACTTCCAAACTATATTTTTCTGTGATACATTTACCACTAAATCACTAATAGGTGACATAGAGACAGAAGTTAAATTAAGCAAGGAATTTAATCTACAAAAATGGAATTAAACCCAGGGGAAAACAAAACAAAACAAAACAAAACTCAAAAGCTCAACAGAAGTGATCACAGAAATAGCCGCTCAGAAATGCAATAGGCATGTGCAAGTAGCTTATGGATTGTGAAGGAGAGGTAAGAAAAGAGTACAGGAGATAGGTATACACACACACACACACACACACACACACACTAATGTGTGCAAAAGAAGAGGAATGCATGGGTGCCTGGGCCCCTCCATTGTTGAGCATCTGACTCTTGGTTTGGTTCGGCTCAGATCATGATTACAGGGTCCTGGGATTGAGCTCTATGTGGGGCTCTGTGCTATCTAAGATTCTTCCTCCTCTACCCTCTGCTCCTACCCCCCACACACATAAATAAGATCTTAAAAAAAAAAAAAAGGAATGGAGAAAAGATAAAAGCAAGAATGAAGGAACAAAGGTATAGAAAAGAGAGACAACATTACAAACTAGTTGATACTGATTATATACAAAAGAAATCTACAAGACTTTGGCAACATATGTGAGGACAAGAGAGGAAGAGAAAATAACAAGACAGTATAATAAATAATTGACCTATGTACCACTTTATCGGCTAGCATCAGTTTTCTAGTGATCTGGAACTGATATAAAAGTAAATCTTATATGTTAAATTTATGTTTATTTTCAATGTACCTTTTAACACTTTGGAATATTTACAGCTTCTTTAAATAATGTCAACAAGTTATCTTCAATAATACTGCTTTCATGCCAGCACAAAATGGTAGCCAGGTACCAGTTATATTAAAATGTATCTCTCTTACTTAAATTCTCTTTTATTCCTCATGTTTTTCCACTTGTAACTAACATTGACTCTCCAAGATGCCCACAGAAATACAGGTTGGATGGCAAGCCAAGGTTTGCAGTATGGGGTGGGTGCTGGCATGAGGCAGTCACCCATGCATAGCAGTTATCCTTACATATTCCACTTCAGTCCCTCATTCCTTTAGCCTCTAGTTTATTTATTTATTTTTTTAAAAGATTTTATTTATTTATTTGACAGGCAGAGATCTCAAGTAGGTGGAGAGGCAGACAGAGAGAGAGATAGAGAGAGAGAGGAAGCAGGCTCCCTGCTGAGCAGAGAGCCCGATGCAGGGTTCGATCCCAGGACCCTGAGATCTTGACCTGAGCGGAAGGCAGAGGCTTTAACCCACTGAGCCACCCAGGTGCCCCTAGCCTCTAGTTTAAAGTGATCCTTTATATTTATGCAACAAATATTTATTGAGAATCAAATGGGTGAAAGCATCAGTGAACATCAAGATAAACATGAAATATACCCTGACCACAAACAGATCAGTGAAGTGGGAGGAACAGATGTGAAATAAATGTCAAATAAATACTCATAAACTTGCAAAAGGTCATAGAGAAAAGCATATTCTATTTTGTTTTTTAATTAAATTAAAATTTTTTTTCAGTGTTCCAAAATTCATTGTTTATGCACCACACCCAGTGCTCCAGGCAATATGTGTCCTCCATAATACCCACCACTGGGCTCACTCAACCCCCCACCGCTCTCCGCCCCCAAACCCTCTGTTTGTTTCTGAGTCCATAGTATTTTGGAAGTAAGGTGAAGAAATGTTCCAAGAAAGGATTCTAAAGGACATGATATCTAATTAAGGATTTGGACAAAGGCAAGAAAGGAAAAGAAGAGTGTTTTTATGATACATAAAAGCAAAATACTTGAAACAGAGTAGTATTCTGGAAATTGAATGAAGTTGACTGGGACATGAAGAGGAGAGTTAGTCATAGAAAGTCAGAAGACTGGTAATTAATATCCTTCTCTAGCCTGGATTATGCTGTGATCACTATTAGAAATATTTCATCCTACATTTTCTCTTTTTTGCTCACTACATAGAAAAAAACTAAATTACTTTCTTAGCAACATTTCTCTTAATCTAAAATTCTTATACCCTTATCATATCATAGGGTGAATTTTACAATCAGTGTGGATTTTAAACTTCCAGTTTGTGGTCTCATTATGGAAAGCATTATGTTCAGCTCCTAGATGGTAAAAATAATCAGCAAATCTAAAATATTAACTGTGGTTCTACTGTAACTTTCCAATCCCTTTTACAAAGTTGGCATACCATTTTACAATCCCATCAGCAATGTACAAAGGTAAAACTTCTCCAAACCCTTGCCAAAACACATTATAATTATTTTAAAAAATTTAGCCAGCCTAAAGGTGTGGGATACTATCTTGTTGTGGTTTTGACTTGCATTTTCCCAATGACGAATGATGTGGAAGATCACTTACGTCTGCATTTTTGAGTTATAAAGATTCATCCTAAATTCTAGATGCACATTTAGATATAGGATTTGCTAATATATTCTCTTATTCTGTGGGTTGTCTGTTGACTTTCTCAATGGTGTACTTTGAATCACAAACTTAGGAAAAAGTATGATTAAGTCCAATTTATGTATTTTTTTTTGTTTACACTTTTTGTGCCGTACAAAAACGTTTCCTAACCCAAGTTCACAAAGATTCACTCCTTTGTTTTCTTCAAATGGTTTTACTATTATAGCTCTTGTATTTAAGTCTTATTTTTTTTAAAGATTTTATTCATTTATTTGACAGACAGAGATCACAGTAGGTAGAGAAGCAGGCAGAGAGAGAGGAGGAAGCAGGCTTCCCGCTGAGCAGAGAGCCCGATGCGGGGCTTGATCCCAGAAACCTGGGATCATGACCTGAGCTGAAGGCAGAGGCTTTAACCCGCTGAGCCACCCAGGTGTCCCTAAGTCTTATATTTTGAAATAATTTGTATATAGTGTAAGGTAGTGTCTAAGTTCATTCTTTTGCTTGTGATTATGCAATTGTCCTACCATCATTTTTGAAAACAATACAGTTTCTTAAAGGTTAAATATCAAATAACTGCACATGTATCTATAGGGTGATGTTTTTGATTTGAACCTATGTTAATGCATATAATTTCCAAATTCATTGAGTGTCATTATCCTAACAAAATATGCTATAGGAAATAGAGGCTGATAAATTTTCTGTTTCCTTCTTATGTGCTGAGTCTAGGGGAAACATTTTGAATATTTATATCCATCTACTGATGAATATATGAGGGATAGGTATACTTTCATGTTCCTGTATCCTACTTATATGTATTATGATATAATTTCTGTCCATACTTTACAAAATGTTTTATTTTCATCCTAAGAATTAATTTTTTGAGGTTAAAATTTATTTCATTATTATTTTCACTTGCATTTATTTATGAATGAGGTTAAAAATTTTTCCAAATTTTCAAAATCTATTTTGTTCTGTGAATTGCCTATTTATGTCCTTTACAGTTTTCTACCACAGTGATTCTTAACAGCACTGTACATATTAGGAAAGTTAGTGCTTTGCTGACATTTAGATATTATTTCCTAATTTATTGATATTTTAAACTTTGCCGATAGTATTTTTCCATCCAGAAAAGTTTTCTTTGTGTATATCCAAACTTATACTTTTGTTTGTTTTGTATTTGCTGTTTTGCTTAGAAGGCATTTCCCTCTGCAAAGTTTTTTTTTCAACAATTTTTCTCCATTATTTTTACAGTATTTTTCACATTTGAATTTTTAACTAATCTGTAATTTACTTAAGTATAAACGACATAGGATTCCAGTTTTGTCTTGTTTTTTTCTAATAACATATGTTGAGTAAGGCATCATTTTCTTCCACTAATTCAAAATGTCTCTTTATGTGCCAGTTCTGAAACTTTTAAATTGTAATTTTTTAAATAACTGGGTTTACCTGCAGCCCTCCTCTCACTTTCTTTTTTTTTAAGATTTTATATATTTTTTATTAATTTCTTTTCAGCATAACAGAATTCATTGTTTATGCACCACACCCAGTGCTTCATGTCATATGTGCCCTCCATAATACCCACCACCTGGCTCCCCCAACCTACCACTCCCTGCCCCTTCAAAACCCTCAGATTGTTTTTCAGAGTCTATAGTCTCTCATGGTTCATCTCCCCCTCCAATTTCCCCCAACTCCCTTCTCCTCTCCATCTCTTTATGTCCTCCATGTTGTTGGTTATGCTCCACAAATAAGTGAAACCATATGAATTATTGAAGAATAGGTTGGATTAGAAGATTTCCATTGACCCAAATGGCTACGCAAATATACATTTAAGCAAACTAGTTTTTGCCATTGCAAGAAGACTCTTCCGAGACCTACATCCTAATCTCACTTTTCCTGCAATGTCAATCTTTAACACCTCTGAAGGGGAAATCTCTACCTTCTTCCTCATTGGGATCCCAGGGATGGAGCATGCTCACATTTGGGTCTCCATCCCCATTTGCTTCATGTACCTCCTTGCCATCCTGGGGAACTGCACCATCCTCTTTTTGACAAAAACAGAGACCTCTCTGCATGAACCTATGTATTATTTCCTCTCCATGCTGGCCTTTTCTGACCTGGGGTTGTCCATCTCCTCCCTTCCAACTATGCTGAGAATCTTCTTGTTCAATGCCACTGGAATTTCTCCTGATGCCTGCTTTGCCCAAGAGTTTTTCATTCATGGATTCTCAGCTATGGAGTCATCGGTACTTTTCGTCATGTCCATTGATCGCTTGATAGCCATCTACAGTCCTCTCAGATACACCTCCATCCTGACCAGTGCCAGAGTCTTTAAAATTGTCCTTGTATTTGCCATAAAAAGTATCTTACTGGTTTTCCCCTTCCCGTTTATTCTAAAGAGGCTGAAATTCTGTAGGAAAAACCTTTTATCCCATTCCTTCTGCCTCCACCAGGATATCATGAAGCTGGCCTGTTCGGACAACAGGGTAAATGTCATCTATGGACTGCTTGTAGCTCTAACAGCTATATTAGACTTGGTATGCATTTCTGTGTCTTACCTGTTGATCTTTAAAATTGTTCTGGGCATTGCCTCACACAAGGGCTGCGTCAAGGTCCTCAACACTTGCATTTCCCATATTTCTGCTGTGCTGATCTTCTATGTGCCAATCATCACCTTGGCTATTATTCACCGCTTTGCCAAAAATATTTCTCCAGTTGTTAGGGTCATCATAGCTGATACTTTTCTTCTGGTTCCCCCTCTAATGAATCCTATTGTGTACTCTGTGAAGAGTCAGCAAATTAGAAATCTGATACTCATGAAATTATGTGAGAGACAAGGTTGATGAGAAATTTGAGCTGCAATGAATGCCCAGCTCGCCTGGCAATGTTTGAGCAAATGTAGGGGTACAGTAATGACAGTGAAGTAATAGAGATTGACAAAAATATATATTTCATTTACTCAGCAGGCTCATCAAGTTTCAAAATATTGATTTCATTTAACAGCAACAATATCCAACATGTCTTGGGGTTATAATATGTTGATCACTACATTTTCTGCCTCCTTTATTCCTTTTACCTCTCTACACAACTAGCTATATGACTGTGTCAACAATAGCTACAGAAGTACCATGTTAATTTGATTAAATAAATTTTTTCAATTTATTATTCTAAAAAAAAGAAAATTAGTATGTCTACTTGGGAACAAAGCAAACATAACTCTAACTCAGGCATGATCAGCTCTAACTGAAGTGAATTGAAAGATTAATCACACCCCCCCCACACACACAGCATCAGCATCCCCTAAACATCCCCTAGTTTGTGTGCATTTGTATGTATATTTGTGTGTTTTTGTGTATGTATGTATGTTCATGTGTTGGGGACTGATATATGTATGTTTGTGTGTATGTTTCTATAGTAATTCAAATAAATCACAAAAATGCTCCTGTCTCAAGTACTGTGAAACATGTACTAAATGTAAATACAGTAGCAGATGAGCAATAAGTCATCAATTTATATTTTAAGTTCTCTGCAATATATTTAATAAACCTCCCCCTTTAGTATACATATTGGGTGAGCTGCTCCTTGAAAGTTTGTATAGTACTCTCTTTTTGCCAGTTACATACCTAAGTGGTAGTATTATTTCTTAATTGTCTACATCCTCCATCCATGTGTATGTGATTGAAGTAGAATGTTTAAATTTCTATCTTTGTGTTCACTGTCTAGCAAAGTACTTGGAACATATGAATTGTTTATCATATGTTTGTTGAAAGCATAGCAATCCTAGCACATTGTGAAGACACAAATATAATTCATGATAAGAAAGCCAAAGAACCCATTAAAGTATTTCTGAAAATCTCTATTAATATAAAGTTCACTTCTACAAACTAATTACTTGGATAGAAATTAAACTAAAAGTGGGGCACCTGGGTGGCTCGGTGGGTTAAGCCTCTACCTTCAGCTCAGGTCATGATCTCAGGGTCCTGGGATTGAGTCCTGCATTGGGCTCTCTGCTCAGTAGGGAGCCTGCTTCCTCCTCTCTCTCTCTGACTATTTGTGATCTCTCTCTGTCAAATGAATAAATAAAAAGTCTTAAAGAAAAAAGAAGAAAATTAAACTAAAAGCGAGCACAAATAAAGCATAAATATAGTCAGCAATCCTAAAATAAGTGGAGTAATCTCGTGTATGTAGATAAGGTCTAGTCGGGCCCTCACTAAAAATTATCTAACTGAATTTAGTCTCACTTCTGATAAGCAGGACTATTTAATCCACACTAAACCCTGAAAATTAAAAGGCCTGTATTAGTAAGATAGACACTCCATGCTAGAGATGGTGCTACATTATAGTATCCTAAGCAACACAACATTCTTGGGTAAGACATTGCAACGACTCACAGATAGGAAATAGAAGTCGCAGGAATCTGGGGAGCTTCATCATTCTTAAATTCTAGAAATCACTGTTAGCATCACCAACCCTTGTTCTCTTCAACTTTCTACTTTGCTTCAATCACTATTCTGAATGAAGCCCCATACATGTTGAATAAATGGTCACAGGTGGAGGGATAGGTATTGGGGACACTTCTTACAACTCGATTAACAAAAGAGAGTGGACTTTCAACGTGAACTTCGCTTAGAGACTTAAGGAAAAGGCTAAAAAATATGAATTACTTGACATTCTTAAACCAGAACTGGTCATAATACCTTTGGATATGAACTCATTGTGATTGCAAAACTGGGTCATGGCACTACTAAATTACAGTGACTGGAATACACAAAGGAAGATATTTCTTTTCCTAGGGAGGTTGGAGAAATGCTATTTGGAAAAAATAGAACAAAACAAACTAAATAAAGGAAAACCAAATAAAACCAGTAGCTGTCTACTAGACCTGTCAAAGAGCAGAATGACATTATTGAGAAAAAATATAAAAAACATGATTCAATAAAAAAATTATTAAAGGATTCATAGGAAATGAACTCAAATAGAGGCCTTTAAGAGTTTGATTGGGAGTTCTTTTTTTTTTTTTTTAAGATTTTATTTATTTATTTGACAGAGAGAGAGATCACAAGTAGGCAGAGAGTCAGGCAGAGAGAGAGGAAGGGAAGCAGGCTCCCTGCTGAGCAGAGAGCCCGATGTGGGGCTCGATCCCAGGACCCTGGGATCATGACCTGAGCCGAAGGCAGTGGCTTAATCCACTGAGCCACCCAGGCGCCCTGATTGGGAGTTCTTAGAAAATACATCCATTATACTTTTATACAAGAATTAGGAATTAGTGTACTTAGAGTGTGCAATTCATCATGGAAGTGTAAGTCATCTTTGGAATGCTACTTTTAAGAGGTCAGACAAGTATGCTGATATATATCATTTTAACTGACAGCACCTATGTAAGAGCCAACGAAAGTCTTCCTTTCAATCTTGGCAAGGCATTAGAATCACCTGGGAGCCTTTTAAAGTCTGGATAATAATGTAATATCACAGACCAATTAAATCAGAATACAAAATTATATTTAACCTATTATCTTATTGATGGATATTGGAGTTGTTTCCAAATTTTAACTGTTATAAATAAATTTCCTATAGATAATCTTAGAGATGTGTTTTCTTGTGGCAGCTGTAGTATTTATGTTATGGTATCTCATTTTGATATTAGTTTTTATTTTCCTAAATGCAAATTAAAATGCGAGAGTTCAAGTACACTTTTTTTTTTTTTTTACATTTACTTACTAATTTCTAGGAGTCCTTTATACATCCTTTGTCAGGTATGTGTGATCTTTTTTTATTGTCAGATATGTGTAATCTTTATTTATTCCTCATGAATAGTCTGTCTTTTGGACTTCTTAAAAGTGTTATTCAGTGACCAGAAGTTCTTCCCATTTCTTAATTATAAGTGATTATTATTACTTCAGGGCTAATCTTTATAGAACCTCGATTATTCGAAGGTCATGAATCTTTTTTATAATTTTTCTTCTACATTTTTTTCTTTTATGTTTAATGCTTAAGTCTATGATCTAGCTAAAATTAATTTATGATAAATCTCATTATTCATTCATTTATTTTTATATATGAATTGCTTCATTTATTGAAAAGATTTTTCCCTTTTGAATTTTTTCACTGTCATTCTGTTCCTTCTTGTGTGTTGGTTTGCAACCTCAGGAATTTCTCAGGTAAAATCTGAAAAGGGCCCCCATACAGGCGGGGGGGGGCAAGCAGAGACCAAAGAAAGAGGCAGAGCCCTCCACATTTGTAGGTGGCAGGTTTAGTAAGCATGGAAACATATATGAGGCTTGTCTTGGGAAGTCCTAAAATGAGTAAATGTCCACACCTGCCTCCAGAATCTTAAAAAGTTTATATAGAGGCTTTAGTGGGGTTCAGTCATGTATACCATCCAGATGGTTTCAATAACACAGTGCTTTCTCGGGACTATGTTCTTGAACATTTCAGGGCTCCCACTGTGGGAATGGAGCACAGAATGTACATTCTGAAGATTGGGTGGGGGGTGAGGACCCTCCAATTATCCAGGCCCAGCTAATGGATCAGTTGACAATCACAGCCTCCTGATGAATTCCTCCAACATTGTGTCAATACCACACCCCTAAATAAATGTAGCTTTAGAGTTAGTGAGATCCAACAATGTTTTTCTTATCTTGCATAGTCTAGGTCTTTTGCATTTCCACACAAAGTTTCCACACATTTCCACACAAAGCCTTTCCACACAAAACCTTCCACACACATTTCCACACAAAGCCTTGTCAATTTTTACAATAAAACCTACTAGGATTTGATTAGGATTTTGCTGAGCCAATGTTACTTTGTGAAGAATTGTTAGCAACACAGTTTTCTAACTAATGAGTCAGATCTCTCTACTAACATAGATCTTTTTGAAATTTTGTGCAAGGTTTTGAATTTATCGGTGTAGCTATCTTAAGATAGTTATTGTAATGGGGTGCTTGGGTGGCTCAGTGGGTTAAAGCCTCTGTCTTCAGCTCAGGTCATGATCCCAAGATACTGAGATCCAGTCTGGCATCGGGCTCTCTGCTCGGCAGGGAGACCGCTTCTTCCTCTCTTTCTGTCTGCTTGTGATCTCTGTCAAAATAAATAAATAAATAAATAAATAAATAAATAAATAAAGTTATTGTATTTATTTTTACATATTTGATTTTACTGATTAAACACCTTGACTGACATAAATGGTATTTTATATTAATACAAATTATTTTTTCAAGTGTGTAGGATCTCAGTTTTGTATATTGCTGGCTTTTATTTATTTATTTATTTATTTATTTAAAAGATTTTATTTATTTATTTGTCAGAGAGAATGAGCACAGGCAGAGGCAGAGGGAGAAGCAGGCTCCCTGCCGAGCAAGGAGCCCGATGCGGGACTTGATCCCAGGATGCTGGGACCATGACCTGAGCTGAAGGCAGCTGCTTAACCAACTGAGCCACCCAGGCGTCCCCTGGCTGGCTTTTTAAAACCTACTTATTCTTGGGGACCTGAGTGGCTCAGTCAGTTAAGAGACTGCCTTCGGCTCATATCATGACCCAGGGTCCTGGGGTTGAGAGTCCCATATCAGATTCCCTGCTCAGCCTGGTAACTGCTTCTCCCTCTGCCCCTCCCCACTGCTTGTGTTCTCTCTTTCTCTCTCTCTCTTTCTCAAAAATAAATAACATCTTTTTTTTAAAAGTGGGATCTTCAAAAAGATAAAACTAACTTACTCTTGTCCATTGATGAGTGAATAAGGAAGATGTGGTATATTCATACAATGAAATATTACTCAGCCATAAAAATGAATGAAATCTTGCCATTTGCAATGACATGAGTGGATCTAGAGAGTATGATGCTAAGCAAAATAAGTCAGAGGAAGACAAATACCATTTGGTTTCACTTATATGTGGAATTTAAGAAATAAAACAAATAAGTGGGGAAAAAAAAAAGATGAAGGGTGGGAAAGAAGAGATTAAAGGGCTCAGATTTTTGGTTTGTGAAATATTGAGCATCAAAGTGTATTTTTATGATGAGTCCCTAAGAAGAGGCAGATTTAGGAAAGGAGAAAATGAAGTCTAATTTGGATATATTGGTTTACAGGGATATTTAGTTAGTGATGTCCAGGAGTATCTGGAAGGGTGAATCCAACCTGAGTGAAGTCTGGGCTAAAATATACGTCATAGGGTGTTTGTCTTGCATCACTTCTTTAAAGACACAGACTCAACTCCCACCATCTCTGCTTTGACTCTGATGGGCAGAGGAATATCTGAGCCAAATATCAAACAGAAGTCTCAGAGATTTTGCTCAGCATTTACCACTACCATGTTTCTTCCATACCTGGTTACTAAGGTCCTCTTTCTAATGAAAACAGTTCCTAATTCATGGTCTAGGTGCTTATTACATGTCCTTGGTATTAACTTTCTCTGGATTTCCTGCATCTGCATGTGTTTATATGCTTATTTTCAGAACAGATGCAGCCTGGTTGCAATCCCCAGAAAGTTCAATGCCCCTAGAGCTGGTGACTGGGGAAATAAAAAGAGGCAAGCCCTCCTATATGAGGAGGAGACTTTCTGGCAGTCAAATTCAATGACTTTTGCGATTTTATACTGAAAGCCTTCAGTTACTCTCAAAGATGCTCTCCAAAATATCCACTCTCTGGTGAGTACCCAGATATCCCTCTTTTTAGCTTTCACTTATATTTTAATTTTTTTTAATTTTTATTTTATTTATTTTTTGACAATCAACAGCACAGAACTTCTTATAGAACAGGAAGAAGCCTCCAAAAGTCATACCTCTAGGAAGAATTTTCCTTTCAGAGACTAGTTAAAAGGACTGTTTACCTTTTGGAGGATCAACCTTCAATAGTATTCAAATTCTCCTAAATTGCAATATTGACCGCGTCAGGTTATTATTCTTCTGGCAACACTACACAAGTGTTCCACAAATTCCAGGCCAAAAGAAATGATATATAATCTGTCAGTAATCTCGGCAAGGATTTCCCTGACAAATATATACATGATTTGAAATACTAATAATTTTTAAAGAAGGTTTAAATAACCAATTTTCAGATGGCAAGAAATAGAATTAAGGAGAGTTTAATTTTGAGAAGACTACATACATTTGTGGGAAGGGTTAGGAAGAAAAAGAGTATGAAATTCCTTTGCCTTTAATAAGTGTCACTTCGGGAATCATATATTCTACCCAGTATTAGATCTAGGACATGAAAACAAAACAATAGACGACTCAAGGGAACTGGTTGTGATGAGTGTCAGATGTTGTATGTAAGCAATGAATCACTCAATTTTGCTGCCGAACCTAGTATTACGCTATATGTTAACTAACTAGAATTTAAACAAAAACTTGACAAATTAAAAAAAAGGAGGTGATTGATGACTGGTTATTAAAACATTACAAAAAAAATGAATTCAGACCTGTATCTTAATGCAAAATAAAGATCCAGTTTCTTTATATGGAAAATATGGCCAGCAGTAATTTTTCTAAGCTAGGATATCTGAAAATTCTAGTTCAAATCAGCATGTATTTTTCACTGTATGGCAGCCACATAAATGCTTTGTTCTGTCAAAAGAACTGAAAGAAGCTCTTCAAAAACTGCTATTTTTTCTGTGATATTTTCAGATACTCATATTTTACTAACTCAGCATCTATCTCTCTCATTGTAGAGCCCTCTAAATGTATCATGTCCATTATCAACATATCATATGTTGAAATCACCACCTTCTTCCTGGTTGGGATGCCAGGGCTGGAATATGCACACATCTGGATCTGTATCCCCATCTGAAGCATGTATCTTTTTGCTATTCTGGGAAACTGCAACATCCTTCTTGTTATCATGACAGAGCTTTCATTGCATGAGCCCATGGGCTACTTCCTTTCCATATTGGCCATGTCTACATGGTCTTGTCCTTCTCTTCTCTACTCACCATAGGGAGGATCTTCTTATTCGATGCTTCTGAAATTTCTTCCAATGCCTGCATTGCCCAGGAATTCTTCACCCATGGATTCACAGTAGTTAAGTCCTCAGTAATCCTGATCATGTCGTTTGACCACTTCCTAGCCACCCACAGCCCTCTGAGATACAGTTCCATCCTGACTCCTGTCAGAGTTGCCAAAATAGGAATGGCATTATTTTTCAGGCATTTCCTCGTGGTTCTTCCCTTACCCTTCTCTCTAAGAAGTTCGTAGTAAAAGCCAATTATCCCATTCCTACTATATCCACCAGGATCTCATGTAGTTGGCCTGCTCTGACAACCAAATTGATGTCATCTATGGTTTTTTTTGGAGTACTCTGCCTTATGGTAGACTTTATGCTCATTACTGTGTCTTACATTCTGATCCTCAAGACTGTGCTGGTAATTGCATCCCAAAAGGAGCAACACAATACTTGTGTTTCACACATCTGTGCAGTGATCATCTTCTATCTGCCCATCATCAACCTGGGCATTATCCATTGCTTTGTCAGACATGTCTCACCTCTCTTCAATGTAATTAAGTCATTACAAGAAATGAAGTTCTTGATAATCATCTCTAAAAATAATGATAAAGCAGATTTTCAAGGACAGTAGATGTTGCATTTTTGTGTAAAAATTGATAGATAGAAATTTTTCTGAGGAAAGTACCTTGACTCACAGTATTCACAAGAAACAATATATACAATGTAACAAGCAAATATTAAAACTACACCAAGAACATCAAGTAAAGAGATTCAATGAGTCTTGAATAGGACCTAGACATCTGCATTTTTATAAAACCCCATAGTGAACTCTATCTGTATCTCTATTTAAAACCCCTTGATCTTGAAGATGCTCAATGGCAATTAAAATTTCAAAAAGTTCTCAACTTTTTGAAGAAAAACCCTGTAACTTTCAGGAAGTAAATCTAGTGGAGGAGGCAGACAACAGAAAGGCTTAGTTACACAATCTGAAACTGCTCTATTATTCACATGGCGCTCTGGGATCATGGGTGGGGTGAGCATAATTGTATCAGAAGGAGCAGAGGAGGCCTCAGAGTGTTCTCCACAAATGACTAATTCTGACACTCTCATGGTCTCTGGTCTCCTCTGAAGGTTCACCTGTGGGGAATTTTCTTTTTCTTCTGAGTACATCCTGTTAAGCTGGACTCTCCAGAGGTTTCTGAGCCACTGGGAAAACATCGAGGATGGCTAGATTGTGTGAGTCAGCATATATCAGTGTGCTTATACATCAGCACAACTCTAATAACTGTGTGCCGCCTATAGTTTCTCTTTATTGTGACACGTGGTACAATGATGTGCCTACCCACTTGCTGGTAAGTTTCCTGTAGTCACAGGTGTCAGTCCCTTTTTATCAACTCAAGTAAGCCAGGGCTGTATTACGAGTCTGTGTGCTTCCCCAGTGCTTAGCATGAATGCCAGCAGTCCAACTTTCTAAAAAATACAATACACGTGAGTGCATAGGTGGAAATTCACGATCCTGCCAACCATGGGAATCAACTTGTTGATAGGTGCAAATCACAGCAAGAAACTCCAAGAAAAGAACACTGACCTAGATATTGATGTGGTTTGCTGTTATCATAGTAGTCCCCTTACGTGATAATATCAGTTGTTTCGGGATGTGGGTATTTGTGTCTACTGAGCTTCGGGTTGGCATCAGAGAAAAAATGGTGGCCGCTGTCAGTCTTTCTCCACAGCCTGTCCTAACCCTGCATGCTTCTGGTTAGATTTAAATCCTTGCTTTACATTTCCTTCTTGATAAACAAGAAAGCAACCTTATAATTTTAACAAAAATGGTATCTATGAGTTCATGGCTTTTAAATCATAATTTTTTTGCATAAATTTTATTTAATTTGAAGACACAGCCCTGCAAGATGAGGTTATAAATTTTTCATTCGTTCAGTGTTTGTCAGTACATATAAAAATGTTATCGGTGACCTGGGATGTATGGAGCCAGAGAGAGGAGGCCAAGCAGCACTATCACCAGTGGGACCCCACTGCACCCTGAGTTACTGTTAATCCTTGACTGAGAATTTGTGGAGTAATTTGGGTGCACTAGCTAGGAAGGATTAAAACAAAACAAAACAACAAAATGCCATTCCAAGTTGTAGGAATTAAAAATGTTGCTCAATTTTTGAACACTAAAATTGTCATATTCTGTCTTAAGCTCACCTAACTCAAAGAAAAGAATCTACACTATCATTTGGAAATATGTATCCTTTAAACAAGTGACTGCTTCCCATTGATCACTGCAATCCAGCATTTCAGATCATCTTATGAAGAAAGAGTATGCAGCATGAAGCTCTAAACACATGAAATATTTAGAGGCTAATAAGCCCAGCTGGTAGAGCAGAGGACTTAAGTGGAGGAGTAAGGCGGGAAAGAGGCTGAAATGTGTGTAGCCTGACTAGGGAGAGGGCAAGTTCAGACAAGGAATTGGACATTGGAACGTACTTCTGATTTTTCTTAAGGGAAGATGGACTGATCAAATTAATGA
>PISX010017580.1:18689-43119 GCA_004024625.1 Mellivora capensis
TGGTCCATATACACTATGGAGTATTATGCCTCCATCAGAAAGGATGAATACCCGACTTTTGTAGCAACATGGACGGGACTGGAAGAGATTATGCTGAGTGAAATAAGTCAAGCAGAGAGAGTCAATTATCATATGGTTTCACTTATTTGTGGAGCATAACAAATAACACGGAGGACATGGGGAGATGGAGAGAAGAAGGATGTTGAGGGAAATTGGGGGGGAGATGAACCATGAGAGACGATGGACTCTGAAAAATAACCTGAGGGTTTTGAAGGGGCGGGGGGTGGGAGGTTGGGGGAGCCTGGTGGTGGGTATTATGGAGGGCACGCATTGCATGGAGCACTGGGTGTGGTGTAAAACTATGAATTCTGTTATGCTGAAAAGAAATAAAAAAAATAATTAAAAAAAATTAATGATAGAGGAAGGCAACTCTGACACCTGGCACAAAGGCAATTTGTAACAATTGTGTACACATATGGTTCCCCCTTTGAAAGTTTTTATTTTAAATCTAGTTAGTGAACATACAGTGTAATATTAGTTTCAGGTGTACAGTTTAGTGACCTGCAATTCTATACACCTCCGGGGCTCATCACGGTGAGTACCCTCCTTAGCCCCCATAATCTGTTTCACCCATCCCCCCATTCACCTCCCCCCTGGTGACCATCAGTTTATTTTCTAGCGTTGAGAGTTTGTTTTCTGGTTTTTTTCTCTTTCTCTTTTCCCCCTATGCTTCTTTGTTTTCTTAAAATTTCACATGTGAGTGAAATCATATGGTATTTCTCTTTCTGTGGCTGACTTATTTTGCATAGCTTAATACTCTCTAGCTCCATCCACATTGTTGTAAGTGGCAAGATTTCATTCTTTCTTATGATTAAATATATACATATATATGAAAAAAGAAGAAGTGGGATATATAAATCCCACTTCTTTTTTCATTCATCAGTTTGACATTAGTGGTGAGTGTCTTCCAAGTTTCATGTAATAACTATTAAATAAACTTATAAGTTTTAAAATTTTTTCCTTATTGTTAATTACATCTAGAAATTACCCTGTATCCTCTGCTGAGTGTCCTGTTATTCCCTGTTTTATTTCAAAGCCTTGTTGCTGTGGATTCAGTTATCATTAAACTACTGTAGGCGATCTAAAGGGACAAACCAAACTGAGCAATAACTTCAGCTCAGGGAAAGCAACTCAGGAGCTCAAGAAATGTGATCACAGAAGTAGCAAAAAAAGGAGATGAAAATAAGCAGAAATGGAGATAGAAAAGGTCAGAAAGACTTTCACACCCTTGGAGAGAACCCGCTTTTGTAAAATCTTATACTTAACAGGAACACTGACCTTAACTCTTCCTTTACTCTTGTCTGCTAGCAAGACATACCTGACATCCCTTGTCTGTCCACACTGGAGAGAGAGCATACCGTACTGATGAAGACCACAGAATCTGGAGCCCTATTAGCAAGTCTTGAACCCTACTTCACTATATCCTGTTTCTATGACTTTGGGCAAAACGGTTTATTGCTGCATGCTTCAATTTCCTTATATGTTAAATGAGTATAATAATTTCCTTGTATGGTTGACAAATAAATATTTGCAAGGTGACAAAGCAGTACCTGGAATATAACAAGTTCTTTGTAAGCTTCAGAAGAAAAAATAAGGAAGGAAAGGGTGTCTTTGATCATGAGGAGGGAATTTGGACCACATTATACTTTGCAACAATATTAAAAACATTAGCTCAGCTCTGCATAGTTCTCCAATGTCTTGAGAATCACCAGATTGGGATTACAGATGGAGGGAGGAATTTAAAGGGGATTCTTCAACCTTCTTACTAAAAAATATGGTGAGGTTTTGTTTCAGGTCATGGGTGATATATCATTGCTTATTACATTGCACAGAAACCCGAGGATTGAGAAAGTGAGTATCAGAGAGATGGAACCAGAAATCAGTTGAGAGACACACTACAGAGACAAGGAGATGTAAAGAGACTCAAATAGTCACTTAGAAGAGTCACAGAAACAGAGTCAGAGAGACAAAGACGGAGAGCTTAAGAAAGAGAACATGATGGGGACTGATGGACATGGCCCAAGAGTAGTGAGAAAGGATGGTGTTAGAGGTAGGGACTTCTGGTAGGTATTCCTACCTGAGGTAGGTAGTAGGTATTCCTAGAATCCAGCATGGGAGAAGACAGACTACTCAATGGAACTTATGTCCATCTTTCATTCTCCATCTCCTTCAGGAGTGAGTGAAACATGAGTTCAAAATGTAGCCCAAAAAATCATAAAGAGACTCCTCGTAGTGAGTACAAATAACTGCTCTTTCTCTGTAGACACAGAGTAAACTTAGATCTTCTGTGATGCATGAGAGAGGTGCATAGATTAAACAATAGGGCAAGGTAGACAGGACAAGGTTTTACTGGTGAAGAAGGAGAAAAGAATGTTGAAAGTTGACATCATCAGACCCTAAGAAGTAGAGAATTGTTGTTTGGAGATTATGACAGAAAACTCTTTGGTGAGGGTGGGTGGTATTTGTATTTGGTTAGGATAGACCATGGGAGGTTAATGAACAGCTCCCTCTGTGATACAGGGTCCCAGGAGGAGATTTCAGATAGACTGATGAGTAGAACATCCAGAAGAGTGAACAACATGTTAGTCCCTTAGGGGACAGGATGAGAACATATGGATCAGGAATTGCTGGACTTGGAAACTCGAGAAATGTATTTATACTTTTTCCTGGAGGCCCTGGTTTCATGTTCCTTCTGAACCTTTCAGTTGTTATGTGGGACAAGGCACATCTTAAAAAAGAAGGATGTTAAACTTGAACCCTTGTCTTCCAAACCCTGCATTAAATATTCAGTTTTCTCTACCAGGAAAGAAATCCACATATATCAGTGCAGGGAGCTGAAATTTAAAAGAAAACTCAAACTCTTTGCAGGGAAGTTCTCACCCTGGTCTGGACAAATACCAGGGACAGATTTTTTTTTTAAGATCTTATTTATTTATTTGACAGACAGAGATCACAAGCAGGCAGAGAGACGGGGGAGGGGGAGCAGGCTCCCCGCTGAGCAGAGAGCTCGATGCGGGACTCGATCCCAGGACCCTGAGACCACGACCCCAGCCTAAGGCAGAGGCTTAAACCACTGAGCCACCCAGACGCCCCCCCAGGGACAGATGTTTAAGAGTTTGGAGATTTAGGCGTTGTTGAGAAGGAGAAGGGTAAGATCCTGGTATTTTCTGCAGGTTTTTTGAAGAAGAGATAATTTGAGAAATGATAACAAAGGTTAGAATTTAGTAATTATAAACATCTAATAATACTGTTCTTTATACTATATTTTTCCTTACACACACATACACACACATACAGCATCTTGACAGATGAAAAGAAAAAGTTTATAGATCAAACAAAAAAAAACCATCAAAGAAGATACTATTCAATACTTATTAATTGCTGGAAAACAGAATGCCTTTCCATCTTTGCAAGGAACGGATAAGCAAAAGAAAAGATTAGTTTAATTTACTGCCTACAATTGATTTCTGAAGCATAATGGCCAGAGTAAGAAAATTATAAAAAACTATTAAAATGGGTTAACTGTTTTGATTAAACCATTAATTTTGTGTTATTTATTTAACAAATGTAACCGACATATAAAAAGCTTAAGAAGACAATTCATGGAAGAATGAAAATAAATGATCATTTATGTGAAAGAATATCTAACTGGTAAACAAATGAGAACAGCTTTTTTTTTTTGAGGGAAAAGGGGCTTAGAAATAACATTTATTAATAGCCAGAGACAATTTATTACATCATTTAGACATGAGCTGATGGTAGAAAGACTCATGAATTTCTGTCTATTCTGCTTACTGGTTGTATAACCTTGGACAAATTACGAGACACCTGTGTTTTAGTTACTCTGATTTATATGGTCACTACAATAACTAAATAAGATTATATATATATACTTGACAGAAGCACCAGTGTCATATTATTCAAGAAATGATAGTTTAAATATTATTTTTAAATTTGTGTTGGGCAATGTATATCAGTATATATTATATATCTGTATATATTGTTATAATTTTTGATTCAGTATACCCCTTTTTGAAAATCCATTCTGAGGAAAACCTTAAGATATAAAAAAATGATTTACATGGAGGCACCTGGGTGGCTCAGTGGGTTAAGCCTTTGCTTTCGGCTCAGTTCATGATATCAGGGTCCTGGGATTGAGCCCTGTACTAGGCTCTCTGCTCAGCAGGGAGCCTGCTTCCCGCCCCCCCCCATCTGCCTCTCTGCCTACTTGTGATCTCTGTCAAATAGGTAAATAAAATCTTTAAAAAAATTGATTTACATGAAGATATTCATATAATAGTAGGTGTGAAAATAGTGGCCTAGAAAATTAGTAAAAATATAGAGATACCACATTATATAAAATGAAAAAAGGATATAATAATATTTATGTAGTGAGATCAACAACTATGTAGACAAATTAACATACATTGGTAGATAATACAGGAGTCAAAATAATGAACATAAAGCAGCATATCCTCTCTGATTATCTATTTTGACTGGGTAAAGTCTTGGAATATCAAATAATTTATATTTTGTATACACCAATTCAAATTTATCTAAGAGTAATAAAAAAATTCATTTGGGGATTGGTATATATTTGTCTAAGTCAGTTGGATCATAAACAGAAAAGGGTAACAAAATATCATTACCAAGTATTGAGAAAGATAAAGTTGAAAGACAAAAGTTCTGACTTAAAATTTAATCATACAATTATTAATATTAAATAAAAGCCAAGTGCATAAGAAGGTCTATTGTTGTGACCTTCTTTTGGAACCACATATGCAGGACTATTCAGGTTCCTGGAAAAATAAATAAAAGAATTAGAAATTGTAATTCATTTGATATGTTAATTAAAGAACTAATCAATTAAATAATTTGATTTAACTGAGACATGTGTTCATATGCATGAACAACTATTTTTAAACTGCAAAACAGTATGATGTAAAGAATGGTAAATAAATAAAAATGTTATGTATCATTAGCAACGAGATTAAGGATATAAGGCTACCCCTGAAGAATGAAAATAAGATTGAGAATTGATCCACAGGCTAATTTGAATGAGACCAATGCAGCGTCCTTATTTTCACTTAAATTTTGTTGTATTAATGTATACAATTTAGCTAGAGGCTTACATTTATCTATTTTGCATGTACATTAAATTTTTCAAGGCTGTGACGTACACCTGATAGCATCCTGGCAAAGATCACAGGCCCCTGTATACAGTTGCAACCAGACTGCGTATTTTACAAGCTGTTCCTGACCTGATGATTCAGCTGCCTGGGATGTCTTTCTTCCTACTTGTATCTTTGTAAATCATTTGAATGCTAATGATTGATTTTACATGAATATAGTAGAATTTGCTCACCATTCTGAATAGCCTGTGACTTTCGCAGCATCTCTCACACCCAAAGGGCTTCTGAAGCGCCACCATGGTGGTCTGGAATAACAGTGGTACAACGGAACCCACCTTTCTCTTAGGGGGTTTCCTTGGGCTCAAGTCTGTTCATGCTTGGCTCCCAATTCCATTTTGTCTTGCATACCTTCCTAGGCAACATCACCATCCTCTCTGTTATCTGGAATGAGTCTTCACTCCACCAACCCATGTATTATCTGCTGTCCACCCTGGCAATAACTGACCTGGGCATGCCCGTGTCTATACACCCCACGATATTGGCCGTGTTATGGTGGGAAGCCCAGGAAATCAAAGTAGGAGCCTATTTCACTCAGCTTTTCTTCATCCACACCTTATAATCATAATCACCTGCCAGTGTTGAGATAAGCACCGAGGTCACGATTGCTCATCCAAAGTCAACATATAGTAAGAGGGACAACTGAAGCAGGAGTACATTTGCCGCATTGAGATCGAGAAAATGTCACTAAATCTGGAATGTAGATGGTTTTGGAGAGCGTTCACCCATACAATCAGGTTATAACTTGGGCAAAAACAATTAAGCAGTCAGAAATTAAATACAAGACAAACAATTCTTTTCTGTTTATTGCCATGATGGAGTGACAGTGATCAAATTTATTCCTTCACCTTCAACAACTAAATAACAGTCAGAAAGTTTATAAAATAACAGTTCTAAGAATTGGATAAAAAAGAAGCAAAGGAAACGATCTCTAAGAGGAAGGAAAAATAACATGAGCCCAAAGACTGACCTGATCTTACTTACTTACTGGAAATTTATCAAGTCACAGAGAGGGGCAAAGAACCCAAACAGAGTGTGATGTTCTCCCTGAATGACAAGGTAGAGCACCAGACAAGGAGAGGTGTAAAGAGACAGACACATGACCTCAGGACATTCCTCAGAAGACTTCAGTTGTGTACTGGTCAGTGTATGTCTGCGAAGAAACTACTGAGGTCAAGGAAAGAACCATCAGAAAGGAGAAGAGGGAGCAGAGACAAGACCTGAGACCAGTCATATCTCAGTTCTTATATATGACTGAAAGGACTTCCTATGCTTACAGACAGTGTGGAGAAACCTTGTAATAAACAGAATATTTGGCTGTGTACTTGAAAGGGTATTACCCTTAGTAATGACCCCATTATCTCACCCAGTTACCATACCAGTTACCCTAGACCGAAAGCCGTATTTGGTCTTTCCTAACAAAGCCTGAAGAAAAGTCTTGAAGAGGTTAAAGCCATTTCCATGTAACTTTATGACACACAGGAAGAAAAGATAAAATATGTATTTAGAGAAGTACAAAACAATGAGTGTAATTTATTTTGTGTCTTTTCTTTTGGAAACCAACAGCCTGGAAGGAGCATACATTATGCCTCCTGGTATATTTTATAGGATAGATGGCATGTTCTAGTCCTATAAAGGCCTGTTCTCAGACCATGATGGGGCCAGTAGGCCCACCTAATTCAATGAATCTGTGTCAGGAATTTCATTGTAGAACACATCTGAACAAGATTCTCAACTGACAGCTTGTCAATGATAAAGTTGAAGCTCTTTGTCTTCATTTGTCCGACATTTAAAAAAAAAAAAAATCCCTCCATTTGATTCAGAACTCAGGGCTCAGATAGGACAAAAGGTTTTTAAATCCTGGAGTGCTTCTTAAATAGCCACACATATTTTTATAAAAATCAGTACAAGTTTAGGAAAAAAAAAACTTAACAAAATATCTCCTAATATTAAGAAGGAAATCATGACTAAAATATGAAAAAAAGAAAAATATACATAAAAGATCAATCTAGGAAACCGTTTGTCAACAAAGAAGAGTTATAGAGAGAAAGAAAAAATAAGATTTTAAATTAAAAATAATTTCCAACTTCTTAAATTTTTATTTTTTAAAAAAATATTTATTTATTTGCCAGAGAGAGAGAGAGACAGAGAGAGAGGGAACACAGTAGAGGGAGTGGGAGAGGGAGAAGCAGGCTGCCTGCAGATCAGGGAGCCTGATGTGGGACTAGATCCCAGAATCATGGGATCATGATCTGAGCCGAAGGCTGATGCTTACGGACTGAGCCACCCAGGCACCCTTAATTTCCAACTTTTAATGTCACAGATCCATACATTAGAAAGGCCCAATTCACTTAGTAAATGAAGATGAATTTTCAGAAATTTAAGAAGATGATACTAATATATTTCAAAAAAGAAAGAAAAATCAAAAGAGGTTACCTGTAAGAAATAGGAATTATAGTCGTATCAGAATCCTTGATTTCCATATGAGGATAGTGGATAAATGCAATCATGCGTATAAAGTCATCCTCAACCAATATAACTGTATTAGTTCACTAGTGTTGTTGCGACAAAGTGCCACAGGCTGGGTGGCTTAACAACAGACATTTCTTGTCTCCCAGTCCCAGAGGCTGGAAGTCTGAGAGGGAGGGATCAGCAGTGCTGCTTCTTCCTCAGAACTATGAGAAAGTGTCTATTCCAGGCCTCAGGCCTAGATTATGAGGTGCCTTCCTGATGTCCATGTGTTTTCTCACAGAGCTTTTACGTCTTTTTTTTTTTTTTAAGATTTTTATTTGTTTATTTAACAGAGATATATGCAACGAGAGAAGGAACATAAGCTGGGGGAATGGGAGAGGGAGATGCAAGCCTCCCACTGAGCAGGGAGCCCGATATAAGGCTCCATCCCAGAACCCTGGGATCATGACCTGAGCCGAAGATAGACACTTAAGGACTGAGCCACCCAGGCACCCAAGCTTTTTTGTCTTAATAAGAATACCAGTCATATTGAATTAGGGGCCCTCCCTACTCTAGTATGACCTAATTTTGGCTTAAGTTATTGGATCTATAATGACCCTATTCACGAATAAGGTCACATTCTAAAGTATTGGGTATTAGGACTTCAACACATAAATTTATGGCAGAGAGGGGCACAGTTTAACCAGTAATGACTAAACCCACAATATCAATCATAGTTGAGGGCAAAGTAATATTTCAGGCATACAGAGATGTTGAAACTCTATCTCCCCTTCGTTCTGTCTTTGAATTTTAATATAAAGATGTGTTCCGGAAAAAGGGGATATGAAAATGAAAAAAAAAGGGTATCCCAAACAGGAGAGTAGGATAGGCATTTATGTGGAAGCTCTGGGCACATGAAAAACAACCAATTCAGACTGGAGCTACAGAATTGAGACCACTGGGAGGGAGGTCTTTCAGGAAAAAAAAAAATAAAATCTGTATCTGTTGAGATATTTTACATTTTAAGTTTCTGAAAAGATAATCCCAACTGTCTTAGTCATTAAAAAGAATTTATTGTTTTTTTTACAACAATAAAGATACTGGTCTGGTTTTATATAACAGTTATTTGAAGAAATAAACTGTGTCAGTGGGGACCAAGTTTGTTTTAAAAGTTGCTGTTGAGATAGGATCATCTTGATCCTAAAATTAGCTGCCTTTATGGATCCAAGATATCTCTTAGCATCTCTCAAGATTTGATGTGTCCTACCTCACACTCAAGAAGGAAGAAATGTACCATAAAGCAAATGTCTTAAAATTGATTTTGATTATGTGTAAAGACCTTATTGGATCCAAGAGAATATTTCATTGTATATGTGCAGGCAAACAAAAGCTATAAATTTTCAGGAAATAGCTTGAATGTTTGTAGAGGATGATGGAGAAGATTGGCATGGTCAAATGAAAGAAAGATATTATTTCTCATGCCTTGTAGTCAGTATTTTATTTCATAAGCCTAAATGCTTTTTTAGGAAGGTTCCCAGAAACTTCAGTTGGGTGATAAAGGGATATAATTTTTTTAATCCAAAAAGATCACATTCTAATAAAATCTACATGATATATGCACAATTGATTCTAATATTTGAAAATAAAATATTTTTTTAAAGATTTTATTTATTTGAGAGAGAGAGACCAGGAGCATGTTGGGGGGAGGGGCAGAGAAGGAGGGAGAAGAAGGCTTCCAGCTCAGCAGGGAGCCTGATTGCTTGATCCAAGGACCCTGGGATCAGGACCTCAGCCTAAGGCAGATGCTTAACTGAGCCACCCAGGTGCCCCTGAAAAGAAAATATTTAATGTTATTGCAGATTTTAGAAGAAAAATGGCTACAGAGTTGGTAGTAATTGGTGATTCCTAAACTTTCTCTGCCTGAGTAATATCAATGTAGCTGTTCCTGTGAACAGGAACTAGTCTTTAATTATAATCATAAGAAGAAGCAGTTATGATTGACCACTTACTATGTATAGGACACTGTTCTAAATGCCTCAGAGACATTTGATTTGTATCTCAAATGTACCCAGTGAGAAAGACAATATTTTGATTCCATTTTGTAGTTAAGGAAACTGAGGCACAGAAATGATACATAAGTCATCCAAAGTCACGCAGCTAATGTGGCAGAGCCAGAACTTGAACCAGCACTCTGGTACTGGGATTGAAATTTAGGCACTTATCAATAGGACTTTTGAAATTTGTGCAGGTGAAATCGTGGTTGTGATGGGGAATTCATGCTCAGAAAATAGTGTGGAAAAATGATCATGGATCTCTGTCCTTATTGCTACTTGGGGAAACTCAAAACAGCTTTATGAGAGGTGGTTGGAAAAAACTTAGTGAAAAGAAATAGTAAAATGAAAAAAAAAAGACTTCTATACTAGTTCCAATATTTGAATTTAAATTACCTAGTTCTATTAAATAAATAAATAAAAAAGTGGGCAAATAAATAAATAAGCCAGTTTCTTCTCTATGTAGGTCAGTAAGCCCTCGAATTGGACCACAGAGCCGCATTCACACGAAGAGACAGTTTGTTTCACATGTGTCGAGTATAGATGACAACAACCATGTGCTTTATCTCTACTTTTCAACTTTTGCTTATATATCCTTCAGTTTGCTTTTATGTTCCTTGGGATTTTGGGTCTGGGGAATAGAATCTGGAGGTCTGTGTGAGGACTCTAAGGACTCAATCCCAGAGCATCACATAAAGCTGGGATTAAAATGGGATGTTTTCTCAGAAATATCCCTTAGGTGCTAGGAGCCTAACATAAAGGCACGCCCCATGAAGTCCTCAGAGAGAGGTATAAGGGCCGCCCTGCTCGATGCTGTGGGGAAGTCTCGATTCCTATGGAAGGAAAATGTGAATCAGCGGCTGGTGTCTGGTGAACAGGTGTGGCAGGAAATGCAGAGATCCATGGGCAGAGCAGCCTGAGAGCTGGACCAAGTGGCCAACTGCACCAGGCAGGAAAAAACCAAATTGTATCTTTAAATGGGGATGAGATTATCTTTAAATGGGGATTATATTATGTTTAAAAGTCCCTGGAAGAGGCAATGCCCTTAAGGTCCTGTCAGTTGCATTGGGTGAAATCAATTTCCATGTCAGTACGAAGGGATGAGGCCAGTGGAGAGCTGCTGTTGTGAGTGGGCTCCTAGTGTTGTTCTGTATTAAACAACAGGGACTCTCCAACTTGGCCTTGGCCATCACCCTTCTAGGCAATGGTTTCTTACTTGGCCAGGGTGTTTATGTTTTTACAGACAAAGACAAGTCTGTGCACTTTGAAGCACTGTTCTTTCTTCGTTGGACTGAACTCAGAAGTGATAGTTTATTTTTTTTACCTTGATATGTTTTCTACATTGAATAAATATAAAAATGATAAAGTGACGCTATTACAAGGACAAAAATGAATATCTTTTAAAAAAATTTATTTATTTATTGAGAGTGAGAGGGCATGTGTCCATGGGGGAGGGGCACTAGCAGAGGGAGAGAGAGAACCTCAAGCAGACTCCATGCTGAGCATGGAGCCGAATGCGGGACTCAATCTCTAGATGCTGAGGTCATGGCCTGAGCTGAAATCAAGAGTCAGATGCTTAACTGAGCCACCCAGGTGCTCCTATCTCTGCTTTATTTTTTATTACAACTGCTGAACCATACATTCCAGGGCAAGTTCCTTTACCTCATTTTGAGCGGTTTGATGCATTCTGTAGTATTTTGAAGGCATTACTTAAGTGTCTTTCTCCATACCCTTCAGATCATTGCAGAACTAGATTGTTCTCTATGGACACACGATTGTCCCAGAAAGCTGCAAAAAATATCTTTTCTAGTACCAAAATCATTTGAGGCTTTTTACCCAACTCACCTCTCTTCCCAGGGTCTTGGACTGGTAAGGGAAGTATCCGAGTGTTGGCTCCGTAGCAGTGGCAAAATGAACACGGATAAGATAACAGGTGCTCTGAGAGTACTGGATATGCTGTGAGAGTGAACAGGTGTGACATGGTATTAGATGACCCTCCTTTCCCCTTTCCCACCTGATACTTGGTGCTGCCTGTAAATCATGAGTTCCTGTTTCTACTCCTGGCCAGGCATCCCAATGGGTCACCCTTATTATCTGATCTGGTGTATATGAGAGGCTGCTGGGCCAGGGTCAGAGTTTTTACAGATCAGTCAGAAGAATTCAGATTTTATTTGTGTCAGTACCTATACTCCTGGATTTAGAATTTATTTTCATTATGAATTTGTAAAGGTATTTTCTTTCTTTCTTTATTTCTATGTCTCTGTCTTTTTTTGCTTAAAGGCATTTTTGACTGCCTCTGTAGTATATTAACTTGATCTCATCTGTAGTCTTGGTGTTGCCAATGTCACTCATCAGTGTGACATTTCCCAAAGTGGAATCATATCCATTCTCCTTCAAAGTGAATGATAAGCTCTAATTATTAGAAATCTTCACTGAGCTTGCTGCAAGCCTTCATATTTGGAATTAGAACTCAATCAGGAGGCAGGGTGGAAACTCTGAATATGACCTCAACCTGCCTTATCAAATGGCTGTGAGGTATCTCGTATATGTCCTTCATTGGTACACTTACTATGTATTATGCTTGACATCAACTCTATCCTGAAACACTGAGCCAGCAAGTGACATGACATCCCCTTCAGACTTTGATCTCTCTTCTGATCTCTTTGTCTTGCTCTCTCTCATTTTTCCCCTAGAAGAGGAGAGTTTCACCTCCTTTGACCAATGACAGCATGACATACCAGAACAGGAGTATTTTTCACCCAACCACATTCTTCCTCGTTGGAATCCCGGGTCTGGAAGGGGCTCATGCCTGGATCTCCCTGCCTTTCTGCTCAGTTTACCTTGTGGCTTTACTGGGCAATACCACAATTCTGCTGGTCATCAAGACAGAGCAGAGCCTTCAGAGGGAGCCCATGTTCTACTTTCTGACCCTCCTTTCATCTATCGATTTGGCCCTTTCCACAACCTCTGTGCCCCGCATGCTGGGTATCTTCTGGTTTGATGCTCATGAGATTAACTTTGGGGCTTGTGTGGCCCAGATGTTTTTGATCCATACTTTTACTGGCATGGAAGCTGAGATCTTGCTGGCCATGGCCTTTGACCGCTATGTGGCCATCTGTGCTCCACTCCACTATACGACCATCTTGACATCCCGGGTGCTTGTGGGCATCAGCATGTGTATTGTGGTTCGTCCAGTTGTGCTTACACTTCCCATGGTGTATCTCATTTACCGCCTGCCCTTTTGTCAGGCTCATGTAATAGCTCATTCCTACTGTGAGCACATGGGCATCGCAAAACTGTCCTGTGGAAATATCCGTATCAATGCCATCTATGGGCTCTTCGTGGTTTCCTTCTTTGTCTTGAACCTGGTCCTTATTTGCATCTCCTATGTCTACATTCTGCGAGCTGTCTTCCACCTCCCATCACAGGATGCTCGGCTAAAAACGCTCAGCACGTGTGGCTCTCACGTTGGGGTCATCTGTGTTTTCTATATCCCCTCAGTGTTTTCCTTCCTCACTCACCGATTTGGACATAACATACCACGCTACATTCACATTCTTGTTGCCAACCTCTATTTAGTTATCCCACCTTCACTGAACCCCATCATTTATGGTGTAAGGACCAAACAGATTCGAGAGCGAGTACTCCGTGTCTTTATCAAAAAATAAGACTCATGACACATTCTTTTACTAAGGATTTTGATGTATCTAGAAAAACATGTGTGTTCTTGCTTTAACAAACATCTCCTAGTCCTAATATGTTGCTTCCAGGTTGGGATAACGTTTAATTTATTCCTAGCTGGTGACTAATGGATTCTAAGACTTGTGGAAATGTCACTGGATCTCAATTTCAAAGGCTAATGGGGTGTCTTGGATGGAGATTTGTGGCCTCTGTCCACCTGTCTTCATGCAGAGTCCTTCATAGGAGAAAGTTTCTCTTTTTCTGGGTAAAGAACACATTATACTGTTATTTATTTATTTATTTATTTGCAGTCTGTAATTAGAGAAATGTGGCACGGGAAATTTGACCCTCTATCCTACTTCACGGGTTCATTCATTCATGCATTCACTTTATTATTCCTTTCATTTACATTCATTTTGTGTTTGTTGTATGTCTTGGATAATTCTAATTGCTAGGGATAGATCCATGAACCAAACTAACACAAAATGTCTGGCTTGTGGAGCTTGAATTGTGTCATGTTCTTTAAAAAGAGCAAACTTCATAGGTTCAAAAAAAATCTTTGCCAATCTATGGCTTGAAGTGGAATGGTCTGCCAAACATGTAAGATTCAGTGGAATGATAGCCAAAACAAGCAGCAATTTTGAAAGTATTTCTTTTTTGTTATTTTTTACGTTTATTTAGTTATTTGAGAGAGAGAGAGTGGGGAGGAAGGGCAGAGGGAGAGAGAGAGAATCTCAAACAGACTTCCCCCACTGTGCCCAGAGCCGGATACAGGACTCAATCTCAGGAACCTGGGATCTTGACCTCTGATGAAATCAAGAGTTGACACAACCAATGAGCCAACTAAGTGCCCCTCAAAACTGTTTCTTACATATCAACAGTACCAGATCACTGACTGTCTCCCTCTAGTCAGGCCCATAAATACAAGTGTAGTTTTATAATTCAATCATGTATAGTATTTTCTCTATTTATGTGATGCATGCTGGCCTTTGCCTATCATTTTATTCACTTTTTTTCTCTCAGTCTGCATTTGACCATGAAATACTCCCTTCCCAAATGCAAGGGCTCTCATTCGAGACCCATTATCTATCTCTCGTTCCTTCATTGACTTTAATGTATAAGTTCTCAAGCCAGTCTATGAATAGTCACCTTTTTTTGATCCTACTGATGGCTTTCAGTTAATTCAATAGTAATATTTCCCAAAGACCAAGCAATGACCTCTTGCATCATCAAACTTGTCATATTGCTTTACATTAAATTTTTTTCTTTTTCAGATTATTTATGAAAAAAAAACCTAAAATAAATGTATAATGCAGACCTTTGTTCCTACAACTCATGAATTAATGACCTTCAACATTGAACTCATCTCAAATATGTTGCTCAATAAAAATATACACAGAATAAAGGTGGAAATTATTTTCAACACTGCTCCAATACAAATTTTGTCCTATTTTTCCAGAGGCAAAATGTATCATTTGTTTATCTGACACACAGTACAGAAATTTTTAATTTTATAACCATCGCAATGTTTTTTTTTAGAGATTTTATTTATTTATCTGACAGACAGAGAGATCACAAGTAGGCAGAGAGGCAGGCAGAGAGAGAGAGAGCACAGGAAGCAGGCTCCCTGCTGAACAGAGAGCCGGATGTGGGGCTCCATCCTAGGACCCTGAGATCAGGATACTGAGCCTAAGGCAGAGGCTTAACCCAGGCACCCCAGTCACAATGTTTTAATTAGGTCATTTGTTATTTATTTATATGGCTTAAAATATATCATGTTTTATTTTTTAACATTTGGTTTTACTTATGCAGTCATCTCAATAGATATTCACATTATTATTATTTTTTAATTAGAAAGTATACTGCATTCTCTTGCATTTATTTCTTGGTGTATTTTAAGATGTTTATGCAGGTTTTTATAATTTGTAGTAAAATTATTGAGTAGCAGAATTGTCAATAAGAACTTATTTCTGATTTCTTCATCATTGTTTTTGATCACTTAAAAATTTCACATGTATTGCATGGAGCACTGGGTGAGGTGCATAAGCAATGAATTTTGGAACACAAAAAAATAAATAAAATAAAATTTTTAAAAAATTTCATATTTTTCAATACTTTCCTTCTTTCTAACTTTCTTGCTTCCTTAATTTAACTTTGTTCCCTAGCATTAGTCAAATATTAGTTTTCTAATTATAATAATTTGTTGGTACCCTACTCTGAACAAAACAAAAATTTTAGCCCTCTTTTGCTTTGTCCTGTTCTTGTACATCTATATCTCTCATTTTGGAATTACCTGGAACTGTGTTTCTAGGTTTAAAAAACCTTCTTAAATGGCCATTTTATTTGATCATATATATTTTTAATTATTACTTTCTGCAATAAATCTTCATGAATATTTTCTTGCTCTGGGATTCACAATGTTTGTGGAGAATATCTCTTTTTCCCACTGCCACAACCCCACCTTGTTAGTAATATTTAATTGCATTTTCATGGCTAAATATGTCCTCATCTGCTCACATATTTGAAAAATAATTTAAAATTTAATAGAATTTTGGAACCAAGTTCTATTCCACAACCTTTCTGAATTCATTGTTCAACTTTTTGTTTTCCTGCAACTAAAGTTATTAGTGGAAAATATGCCAGTTATTTTTCTACTCTTTTGAAAGATTTTTTCTCTTTTTTTTGGAATCATCTTTATTTCAGTGTTCTGAAATTTCATTATGAGTCTAGATTTAAAAATTTTTTTAAAAAGGCATGTTCAGTATTCAATCAGTCTTTCTTTTCTTACATGATATATACCATATGTCTATTACTTCTAGATATTTCTCTATCTCTTACTTTTCAAACTTTATTTCTTTAAATAGTTCCTTCCCCACTTACCACCATATTCTTCTGTAAATATGTAAAAATAAGGTTGGGACACCTTATCTTTATTCCATGTATTTTAACTTTTCTTTCCTTCCATTATTTATTTTACTTTAATCCTAAAAATATATCTGTCCATTCTTAAAACCCCCAATTTTTATTCTCAGCAGTTTCCATCCTATTCTTTAGTTCCTTAATGTAATTATTTCAACACTTAAATTTTCTATGTTTGATCCTTTTCTTAAAATTCAAATTCAATTATTCAACACATAGCACATCATTAGTTTCAGATGTAGTGTTCAACCATTCATCAGTTGCATATAACACCCAAGCTCATCACATTCTATGCCCTCCTTAATGCCCATCACCCAGTTATCTCATCCCCCCATCCACCTCCCCTTCAGCAACCTTCAATTTGTTTCCCATAGTTCAGAGTCTCTCATAATTTGTCTCCCTCTCTGATGACTTCCCATTCAGTTTTCCCTCTCTTCCCTTACGGTCCTCTACACTGTTTCTTATACTCCACATATGAGATCATTTTAATAAAAAAAATCCCTTTCTTCATGATTGCAATTCTCTCTCTCTCTCCTCTCTTTAAGGTTGCTAACTACATGTATTTTAAAACTCTGAAGGGTTTACTTTTAGTTCGATTTTATACAGTTTCTTATCATATTGTTAGTTCTTTTTTTATTTTGTTAATAATCTTTGGACATTTGGTGACTATTTACTGTGAGTTTTTCTTTGCCATTATGGTTTCTTTGTAGGCTCTTCAAACACCCTGGCTAAGCAATGTTTTCAGGTCAGGTTTCTTAGAAAGCACATTCTGAGAAGGAGATTTGCCTGGAGGCAGAATAATGTCCCTTTAAAGAGGTCCTCATCCTAATCTTCAGAATTTGTGAATATGTTCAGTTTCATGGCAAAGAAGAACTAAAGTTGCACAGGGGATTAAGGTTGATCATGATAGAGAGAGTGTCTTGGACTATTGAAGCAGAGCCAATGTAGTCATGAGTCCTTGGAAGTGGAAGATAATAGAAAACAGAGCCATAGAAAGATGTGATGACTCAATTGTTTACACATTTTTTTTTACAAGTTTTTCTGTAAATTCCAGTGGACACACAGTGTGATATCAGTTTTAGGAGTGGGAATCAGTGATTCAACACTTCCATACATCACCCGTGTTCATCACAAGTGCCCTCCCTAACACCCATCACCCACTTAACCCATCCCCTCCAACTCTGCTCCAACGACCCTCAGTTTGTTTTCTATAGTTAATAGTCTGCTTTATGGTTCACCTCTTTCTTTTTTCCCCTCTATGTTCATCTGTTATGCTTCTTAAATTCCACATATGAGTGAAATCATATGATGTTTTTCTTTTTCAGACTGACATATTTTGCTTAGCATTCTACACTCTAGCTTTATCCAGGTCATTGCAAATGGCAAAAATCTCATTCTTTTTTATGGCTGAGTAATATTCCATTGCATACATGTACCACATTCCTTTATCCATTCATCAGCTGATGGGCATTTGGACTCTTTCCATAACTTGTTGATAATATTGTTATGAACATTGGGGTGCATTTACACATTTGAAGCAAAGTAGGAGCAATATCATATGTGTAGGACTTAAAACTTCATTCCTGGATCTGAAAATGGAGAAGAGAGCCATGAGTTAAGGAATGTAGGTAGCTTATAGAAGCTGGAAAAAGGTAAAAAAAAAACAACAACAAATAAAACCCCCAAAAAACCCAAAAAAACAAAAAACGTTCTCCTCTAGTGTCTCTGGAAACAGATACAGACCTGCTGAAAACTCAATTTTAGCTCATTGAGATATGCATCAGCTTTTTTTTTTTTTTAGGATTTATTTGATAGAGAGAGATCACAAGTAGGCAGAGAGGCAGGCAGAGACAGAGGGGGAAGCAGGCTACCTACTGAGCAGAGAGTCCAATGTGGGGCTCGATCCCAGGACCCTGAGATCATGACCTGAGCCGAAGGCAGAGGCTTAACCCACTGAGCCACCCAGGTGCCCCTGCATCAGCTTTCTAACAAACTTAACTGCAAGATAATAAATTTACAGATTTAAGGCACTACATTCCTGGTAATTTATCACAGCGGCATTAGAAAACTAATAACAGCTTTGCTCCCAAGACCAGCACCAGGGAGAAGTGAATGAAGAAAGAGGGAGAAAATGATTTGTAATGAAATAGGAACGAAAGTGTCAGCCAGAAGTTTACACAGGAGTGCTGGAGCTGGAGTGGCCCTTCATTGTTGTCCTCACTGGGGTGAATCCAGTAAGCTTTATGTTCCTTCATCAACCAGCATTATGAGGGGTCACTGGGAAAGGGATTTGACCTCAGCTGAGGAAGGTCCATTAGACAATAGAAACAAAGGGGGCCACATTCTCAGTAGTTAGATGATTGAGAACTTCAGATCTGAAAGGAGGATGTAGATGACACACTGTAGCATCCAGGGTAGGAGTTTTGTGTGGCAGAGACACCACTATGAAACTCAACCTAATTCTTTAGGAATTTGCCTTTGGGTGGTTTTTGCCTTTGGCTTTTCTGAAAACCTCAAGACAGAAACCTTCACATACCTTCCCTGTCTTTGAAATCTAACTACCCCTTGTGTTTGCAGATATATGATAGACTGCTCACTCTTGTCCTTTAATGACTGTTTCTATTGATTTTGAAGATATATATATATATATACACACATAGATAGATATACATATCTATCTGTATATATATATATATATATATATATATAAAACTTAGTTTTAATTTATATATCACTTAGTTTTAACATCAATTTTAATATATCTGAAGCTTTCTGGGGGAATGACAATAGTTACATAGACTGCCATCTTGAGAACAGAAACTGTAACATTTTTTAAAAGCTTGGGAAACCAATTTTTTTAAGATATCCTATTTGACAATAGGTCTGATCTGAGTGGAGTAATTTTTTCAGTAATATTCATTTATGATAGTTTTCATTGTTAAATTATTGTATGGTCATTACTTAAAAATTTCAAATGCCATAAATTAGAATGAGAGGCAATAATATTGTCTGTATTGCAATGACCCCCAAACATTTTGACATTGTTTTGCTGTTTCAAAATATATTGTTTCGTATTTTTGACTTGCTCATTGAAATTATATCATATATTATTTTAAATAGTTCATGTACACCTATAAATGAAAATGTATACATTATGTGTAGATACCTAATGTACTTTGATTTTAGTGGAAGTGTAATATCTTTGAATGAATACAGTCTTCTGTCCATTTAAGTACTTATTTTGTTTTTGCAATAATTCAAAGCAGTATAATAACAATTTTTGTGCACAAAGCTCATTTGATATTTGAAGTAGATAACATGATTATTCAACATTTCTAATGATCCTCATTTCTTCATTTATAGCCATTTAAAAGCTCTGGCCATTTCCATCAGCTGGTAGTAATCCTTTAGCATTTCTTATTGTGCCAATTGGCTGGCAAAGAAGTCAGTTTTTGTTTATCTCAAAATGTCTTTATAGGTAACTGAAAACGAAAAATAGAATTTGAGTAGACATTTGTATTTGAATTAGTAATCAAATACTTCCTATAATGAAAATCTTAGGCCCACATATGTTCCCTGGTGAACTCTACCCTATGTGTAAAGAGTAATTAATATCTCGTAACAGTACAAACTCTTTCAAATCGTGTGAGGGGGAAATCCAGTATCTGAACTGAATCAGACCAACTCTACGATTGGATATATTCACCGCTTCCCTCTGTGGCTTCTATGACATAGATATGATAAACTGTCAAGGAGGAAGATTGAGAAGATCAATCATGGACAAAGGATAGTGGGACCAGAAACTTACGGATGTCAGTCCCCATAGTCAAGCATTCAATGAACCTAGGGCACGTGGTCAGCACAGTGCAGAGAGATAGCGAGTACTCAGGTTGAAAATGGGATCTCCTACACCAGGCTATTATTTTTGAAGTTAGAATATGGATTAAGTACACTTGGATCTAAGAAACAACAATCCATAGAATTAGGCTGCAAAATGTTGCTTAGGGAGAGATAGGATGAATCTATCTTTATATCATATAGTAATGATAATATTTGTGTGTTTTTGCCCCAGATTTGTAGTTTTCTCTCTATAAATTCCTATTCATGCCACTTTTTCATAGGCCTCTGTTTCTCTAAATCATAGTCTAGGAGTTTTGCCCGCAATCTCAGAGGATTCAATCCCAGGGCACAATTTATATGGGAAAACTGAGTTCTAATTTTATAAGCAACTAAAGCCTCAGTATAAAATGACTCTCCTTGGACTGTATTTTTTTTTTTAAAAGCACACAGAGCTGTGCTACTTGAGATTTTCCTGTGTCTCTATTCCTGTGGAGGAATGGATCCTCAAAATCAAAGATGAATTTTATTTTGATTTCAGTATGTACTGCAGTCAAATGAAAGGGAGATAGTCAAAGGTAGCTGAGAAGAGCTACTGGCTTGTTGTGATATGATATGATATGCATCATGTGGTCCAATTTCTGAATCGAATTGGGGAAGAAACTTGCAATATATATATATATTTTTTAACTGAAAACTTTTTTTCATAGTAGGTTTTGGTTTGTTTTTTTTTTACTGTTTTAAGTTTAACCTTGCAACTTTTCAACTTTTAAATGGAGATTGGGTGTCTTTAAAAATATCTAGAAGATCCAAGGCATTATGATTATATAGTTGGTTGATAAAGTATCATTTCTGTTTCTGCTATGGGTTATAGGGAATGAATGAGATGGACCTCCAAAACACAGTAGAAACCTGAGGTGAGCAGTGCCATGTTATTGAGAGTTTATTTTCAGAGAGAAACCCAAGGTAGACATCTGGGTCTTAGAAGCCTGTTCCTGGGTAGCATCCCACTACTGGACAGCGGGTGTTACCTGGAGTTTTAGTTCTTTAAAAAAAACAAAAACATAAATAAGGGAGGCATTGCAAAATACAGCTCTTCTCTCCCCTCCACAAATACACACACGTCTAATCTCAGAAAGCATATAACATTATTTTTACCTTGTTATGCTTCCCAGAGAAATATGAAGCTATATAACGGATAAAAACTGAAGCCTGTGCTACTATTTCTGATCTCAAACCACTCTGTCCCGAGGTGGAGACCTAGAGAATGTCCACTTATTTCATTATTTGAGCTTATGAGTGACTAGGTGCTTCATCATTTTGAAGGCATTGCAAAAGCCCCCTTCTCTGTGCCCTTTAAACAACTACAGAGAGCATTTCTGTACAGACTTTGTTTTCCAGACAGTTTCATGCTGCTCAAAATGCCTTCTTCAGGTCCCTGCTCCCTGTAGCCTACTAGGCAGTGTTTTACCCACATTATTAGTTCATCAGGCAGACGTGAACACAGTACATGCTCGTTCTGTAGCAGTTGTAAACTTGGCAGGTTTCCCAGAGGAACTGATATGGCATGGAGAGTAAATGAAGAAGCTTTCAAATACTGCTAGAAATCACCATTCCCTTAACACTCTTTAAGGCAATGGGCTATGCAATGGGTTGGTCTTGGGAACATAGAGACATGAACAAAAATAGACATATGGTTTATCACTATCTTTCTTTCTGGGATGTTTCAAGTATAGAGGTGTATGACCTTGTCTGTGCTTTTGGTTGTGGCAATGTACTTCTGATATTCTGCTTCTCTTTGATAGGATGTTTGGCCGGATCTTGGCATTTTCTCTATGTCAATAAGTGATGAATGAATCATTAGATAATTTCTGCATTTCCTAATTACGGAAGTGTCTTGTACATCTGTGCCTGTCATGTTGCTTCTAGCTGCTCTGTCGCCTCTTGGATTATATCTGCATTTCCATGTGTGCATCCTTGATTTTTTGCATGTCTCTTTTCAGACGGGAGCTTTACAAAAGGTACAGAGCATATGAAATTGTTCCATATTTAATAGCATGTTCTGTGTCTTAGAATTTTGCCATTGGCTTGCTGATAAGCCTTGTAGATTAAAAGAAAGAAGATTGAATTTTTTGAGAGTGGCCCATTCAAATGAGTATACCTTGGCTTATAATAACAAAATACATTAACAAGTCCTTTTAAATAGCAACCTTTTTCATTTTCACTATATATTGGAGCATTAAGCTAGTCATTTTCTTTTCTTTTCTTTTCTTTTTTTTTCTTTTCATTTCAGTGTAACATAATTTATAGTTTTTGCACCACAACCAGTGCTCCATGCAATGCGTGCCCTCCATAATACCCATTACCTGGCTCCCCCAACCTCCCACTCCCCGCCCCTTCAAAACCCTCAGGTTGTTTTTCAGAGCCTTCAAACTTTTTCCCCTCTTTCTAGGAATGACATCTCCTTCTCTGTCATTTGGAAGGATGTTTTATCCCAACAGGAGTACTTTTCATCCAACCACATTCTTCCTCACTGGAATCCCCGGTCTGGAAGGGGCTCATGCCTGGATCTCCCTGCCATTCTGCTCAGTTTACCTTGTGGCTTTACTGGGCAATGCCACAATTCTGCTGGTCATCAAGATGGAACAGAGCCTGCGGAAGGAGCCCATGTTCTACTTCCTGGCCCTCCTTTCAATGATCGATTTGGTTCTTTCCACAACCTCTGTGCCCCGCATTCTGGGTATCTTCTGGTTTGATGCTCATGAGATTAGCTTTGGGGCTTGTGTGGCCCAGATGTTTTTGATCCATGCCTTCACTGGCATGGAGGCTGAGGTCCTGGTGGCCATGGCCTTTGACCGCTATATGGCCATCTGTGCTCCACTCCACTATAGAACCATCTTGACATCCCGGGTGTTGGTGGGTATCAGCGTATGCATTGTGTTTCGTCCAATTCTATTTACACTTCCCATGGTGTTTCTCATTTACCGCCTGCCCTTCTGTCAGGATCATGTAATAGCTCATTCCTACTGTGAGCACATGGGCATAGCAAAACTGTCCTGTGGAAACATCCGTATCAATGTCATTTATGGGCTCTTCGTGGTCTCTCTCTTTTTGCTGAACCTGGTCCTTATTTGCATCTCCTATGTCTACATTCTGCGAGCTGTCTTCCACCTCCCATCACAGGATGCTCGGCTAAAAGCGCTCAGTACATGTGGCTCTCACGTTGGGGTCATCTGTGTTTTTTATATCCCCTCAGTGTTCTCCTTCCTCACCCACCGATTTGGACACAACATACCACGCTACATTCACATTCTTGTTGCCAACCTCTATTTGGTTATCCCACCTTCACTGAACCCCATCATTTATGGTGTAAGGACCAAACAGATTCGAGAGCGAGTGCTCCATGTCTTTGCTAAAAAGTAGGTACTCTTACATTTGTTTACCAAGAGTTTTAACACAGCAAGGCAAATGTGGGTTCTTTTCAGAGATTTTTCTCTGCCTAAATTTATTGCTGCAGTATTATATTTCAGAACATTTGATCTAGGCCCATTATTGATTCTATGATTTGAATAATCTTCAAAATATTTCAAGTTCAAGGGCTAATTCCTTGGAAGGAAGAACTGTTTGTATTATTTTACTCTGTGTGAGAGTGAACAGTCCAAGAATTGACCCTTCCCATCTTAATTTGCAGTGCTTTTTTTTCCTCCCCCCTATTTTTAAATCTTACTTTTCTCTCCATTCAACAAAATAAGACAAGGAAACATACAACAAATACCTTTGTTATCACAATATGGAATTAAAAATTATTATTACTGTGGCTTATTTATCTTGAATGTTATTCTTTTTTTTTCCTCTCTTTTTTTAACAAATTTCATTTCTTTTCAGCATAACAGAATTCATAGTTTTACACCACACCAAGTGCTCCATGCAATGCGTGCCCTCCATAATACCCACGACCTGGCTCCCCCAACTTCCCACACCCCCCGCCCCTTCAAAACCCTCAGGTTGTTTTTCAGAGTCCATAGTCTCTCATGGTTCATCTCCCCCCTCAATTTCCCTCAACTCCCTTCTCCTCTCCATCTCCCCATGTCCTCCGTGTTATTTGTTATGCTCCACAAATAAGTGAAACCATATGATAATTGACTCTCTCTGCTTGACTTATTTCACTCAGCATAATCTCTTCCAGTCCTGTCCATGTTGCTACAAAAGTCGGGTATTCATCCTTTCTGATGGAGGCATAAT